>PVJH01030751.1:0-24478 GCA_004026705.1 Nesogale talazaci
AGAGATTTGAGTAAAACTGCTTTAAAAAAAATACTTATTGTAACCAGAGCGGAACTTTCTAGGTGATGCCACTGGATGCACTAATTGGTCCTCGCCTAGCAGGAAAAATGGGTACCACAAAAATCTGTGTCCAGTGGATCTTTCTCCCATTGTGGGGTGGCACCCCCTTTTATGTTTTATGTGTTATACATGTGTTTGTTATATGTCTTACTTACACATATGTAATGTTATTTACTCTCTAAGAATTTTTCTCTCAAACTACAAGTATTTCTTTTTCTACTAGAATATGTAGTACAAATGCTACAATAATTTCATCAATCCAAATATGTCTAGATTTTGGAGGTTATTACATTGGTAGATCTTTTTAAAAATTAGAGTCATAAAAAGTATGTCTTTTTCACAATTTACTCATTATAAAATTTGTTGCAGTAAAAATTCTTTCACCTTATCAATTTACTCAGTATAAAATTTTTTGCAATAAAAATTCTTTCCCCTTATCTGAGGACATATATTTGGAAATTATTTTCATATTAGAGCTCATAGACTTTCAAATGACTGTAATATGAAATTATTTTCTAGTAGCATTTCTGTCCCATGACATAAAAAACTATAATGGCTAACATTTGCTAAGTATGCTTTTTCAAGGAAAACCTTAGAAGTGGAAGAGAATAGATTAATGAGAAGAGCAAAGACATGAAATAGGAGAGCGTAACTGTGTGTGCAGATGCATGTGTCTTTCTTCTGTGTATCTACTAAAATCCATTTATCCTAACTAAGGAATCTTTTGACACAGGGAGAGTATATAGACAGTGTTGTTGATCCATTTTATCGCAATTATGGATAGTTATTTCTCCCAAAGGACATTTGGCAGTGCCTCGAGATCCTTTCTGTTTTTACCACTAGAAATGGGCTAGTGGAGTCCAAGTCAAGTGGCCAGCCATGCTGTTAAGCATCCATAGAGAAGCGCCCTACAGCAAGCAATCACAGATCCCACCATGTCTATGGTACCAATGTTGAGAAGTCCTGCCGTGAGCTAATCAGTTATCACCCAGGAGCTAAGAATGGTTTCGATCCCAGGAAAGAGCACAGGCCTGACGGATTTTCCATAGGCCAATCTGTATGTTGTGACAGGAAATAAGATCAATGGATGTTGATCAACACAATTACCCTAGACTCCAAAGGCAATTACATATATTATACAGAATTCAATAAAAAGGTTACCACTTCACTAGAAATAACAATACTGGATAGAATATTGTATAGTATATTACCACTAGAACTTGGTTCATTATTATCTCCTTAAAATGTTTGCCTGGTAAATTTTTTGCCTTGCAAATTTGGCTCTAAAAATGAACCGCTAAAATGATGCTATTGAAAGGAATATAACTTAGATCTAGCTCCACAAATCACTGACTTTGCTTTAGTATTGAATGAGTGAATTTTGTAGTTTTTCTCTGCCAGTAAACTAAAATATTTCAATTAAGTTCTTTGTTTCTTTTGCTAGAAGGTCTAATCCTTGTGCATTTCGCCTTTACAATGTCATTTTATTGTGCCAATATTTTTGAGAGTGTCTTAAATGGACCTAAAGATCTGTTATCCACTGATGGTTTACATTAGTAATTAACATGGCTAGACTGTGAGGAGGGACTTGGGTCAATGTCATCACTTCAGTATTTTCTTCTTAATGAAATAACCAGTGCAGAAGAAAAACAGCTGATTTTAAGCCCAGCAGCCTACGCTGTGAAACAGGGACTATAAAGTGTCAAAGGGAAGAGTTTAAATGTAAAGTCTAACAACAGTGAAACTGAGTCACTTTTGTAAGTTGTTGTTATTTTGAAAGCCTAACCTAGGATTTTATAAAACTTGAGGGATCGATCTAAATTTATATCATGGTTGAACTTGTAGCACAGCCAGATGTATCCTAGAATAACGACTAATTCTCATTTCCTAATATACTGGAAGCAGATTATTTTGTTATTGTTGTTCCTAATTTTTTAAAATTATTGGGGGCTCTTACAGCTATTATAACATTCAATACATCATCTTTATCAAGCACATTTGCACACATGTTGCCACATCCATTTCCAAACATTTTCCACTTGAGCCCTTGGTATAAGCTCCTCTTTAAACAAACAAACAAAAAGCTCCTCTTTCCCCCTCCCCACCTTTTAAAAAAATGAATCATTTTATTGGGTACTCATGCACCTCCCCTCACGATCCAGCTATCCATCCATTGTATTCAGGCCTCATTTGCACACTTGTTGCAAATCACTCTCAAAACATTCTCCGTCCACTGAATCAGTTAAGGTACAGTGTAGTAACAACAAAATATGTATCTTCCCTCTAGTTCTCAAATGCTTCCTCCCACCCACTACCATGTTCCTGGTTCTACCAGACAAGTCCGGCTAGAACAGGGGATGTACACTGGAGTCGGAAACATGGGGAATTTAGGATAGAAGTTCTCTCAGGACAAGTGATGAGAGTGGTGATACTGGGAGGATATAGGGATGGTGGAGTAGAAAGGGGGAACCAATTTTAGGGATCTACATATAACCTCATCTCCGGGACATGGCCAGTGGGGAAGTGAGTGAAGGGATACATGCACAGTATACAATATTAAATAGCAATTTGTAAATTATTTAAGGTTCATGTGGGGGGGAGGAAGGGAAATACGGGGAGCTGAACTGGGGGCCTAAGTGGAGGGAGGATGCTTTGAGAGCCTATTTTTTAACACAAGTTTATTCACATATGCGTAAGGACTGGGGATGAATCATTCGTCTCTGAGAAATCTGTGTATGTTCAGAAGGAGCACGTGGCCAAGGCCCAGTATCCCCTACGAACCACTCACCACAATCTAAAAGACGGAAAATCTCAAAAGCTTTGCCTTCCCTAGAACTACTTTCCCACACAAAATTACACCAAACCAAATAGAAAAGTCAATTGTTGTCAGCACATATGATTAGAAATAAGAGAAAACCTGTGTGTCGATTTTTATCTGGAAACACCTGGAGGACTGATATGACTGCCATCTGATTGGAAATTTTGAGCAACAGAAAAGACATTCAATGTTAATTTAGCTCAAATTCAGAAATTACTTATTGATTTTGAAATTTGCATCTAAACCTCTTTGAATACATTCTATCTCCATCCTTGCCTCTAGAGGTTAATACATAGACATTAAGCTTTGTTTCTCACTGAAGAATATGCTGGTGCTTCTAGTCAGAAACCTGGATGTCAATAGCACCAAAGTTGAGAAATCCTGCCCTGAACTCTTTAGTTATATCCTGGAATGAACCATGGTCCCAGTGCCAGGAAACACACATGCCTGGTGGATATACATCAAAGGCAATTCAGAAGGAGGGATACTGGAAAAAAAAATGTTTTCCCAAAGCTGCTTATTGAATTTTTTTTTTACAAAACAAGTGTATCACCTTCAAAGCACTCTCTATGACACTTAATACATTTGCTATACCTGCCATTCCATTCGTGGACACGTTTTTCAAACTCATCTTTGATAGCACCACCCTCATTTTTTTCTTCTATGTCTTCAAATCATTGTCCTTCATGTCTATGTTCATTTGCGGAAACAAAAAGCAGTCACACAGAACAGGGTGAGGTGGGTAAGGTGTGTGGGACAGAGAAGCATGCTTTTTTTTGCAAGCCGAAGGACAAAGATGGCTATTGGAGCAAGTGCATTGTCGAGGTAGCAAAACCAGTCCCTGTCTGCCAAAAATAAGGCCATTTTTCACACAATGTTACACAAACTTTCCATAACCTCTAAATCAGCAGTTCTCAACCTGTGGGTTGTGAGCCCTTTGGGAGTCAAACAGCTCTTTCACAAGAGTTGCCTGATTCATAACCGCAGCAAAATTAAAGTTATGAAATAGCAAAGAAAATAATTGTATGGCTTTGGCTCACCATAGTAAGAGAAACTGTATTAAAGGGTCTTGACCTTAGGAAGGTTGGGAACCACCGCTCTAAATAGAACACTTGATTAACAGTCTGACCAGGTGGAATGAACTCCAAATTGCATTATCTCCCTCACATAATATATATCATCAGGGTTTTTTGTATTGTCTTTTTGGGGTAACACATCATATGTGCTTAACAGAAAAATTATGGAAATTTATGTTGGGGATAAGTCTACAGCTTGCCTACTACTCTGTGTGGTTGTGATGAAATTAAGTGGGGAAAATAATTTGGGAGTTTAGATTAATAGTTTAAAATAATACTGACTAGAACTTTCTTTTGATCAAATGGTATATTGCTTTCAAATAAAATGTCTCAAAGTTAAATGCTTTAAAATTTTATAATTTGGATGAAATCATTAATGTTAAGTATATTGTAAACTAGCATGAAAAGTCTTGAAACAATATATTAAGTTTTAAATGATCTTCTATTTTCTATCTACTTCACATGGTACTTTGAAACTCAGAAAATTAGTTCCATAAATTATAATATAAGAGTAAGACTGTGAAGAGTAAGGCCTAATACTTCTTGTTTGTTAACACACATATTGAGTAAATCAATGCTAGAAAGTGCAGAATAAATGGTGAGTGTCATTTGTAAGAGAAACAAATAAACAGACCTCCCAAATTGCTGGTAATTTGTTCAATTATGCCAAAAATATGTTGCATTTCATTCTGATTAAAAAATGCAAAATTGTGTCTTGTAAACACAATAAGACTCTTCATCTATACAAAGTTAGAAAGCCTTGCTTACATAAATCAAATTGCATGTAGTAGAGTTGATTTCAAACTAAAGATATAAGAAGATCCAAGTGATATTTTTATAGTTTGTTTCTTTTGCTTTGCTTCTATCTGTTTTTCTTTCTTCCCTTTTTTGGCACTAGAGTAATTTTGATGTTGAGTACATGTTTTGCTTTTCCAAATCCAACAAATAGCCAAGGTTTCTATAATGCTGTGGAACTTTATTAAGACCTTTTAAATATAAAATGCATTTTGAAAGCTGATGCTGAGCATGTCTGGACTGGATAGCAGGAACAGACTCAAAATAACCACACAGATAAGCTCTTCCTAAAGATGTGCTCCCACAGAAGCAACTATGCCAGGAACCACGCTGAGTGCTGAGAATTTAAACATGACTAAAATAATCCCTAACCACAAGAAGGTTTAATGGACTAAATGACATAAACAGATAGATACATTGAATAAAATGTGGACTGTGCAGTGACCAAGACATAATAATTAAAGAACGTCGAGGAAGTGTTTCTCAACCAGCATGAGGGCATGGTCGGCACACGTGAGGTTGTGAGCTCTAAATGATCTAAATGGTGTCTTCAAACTACAGAAAAGAGTGAGAAGGATGTTTCTGTTTGGGCTTCAAATGAAAAGATCACAGTATTTTCCCTCAAACTGTGTGAAACCCGGAGTTCTATGCATTCTTATGGGACTGGACAACTCTAAAAGGAATGGTGGTAGGTCAGTGACCCTGGGTGTGGAGATGTCATTCCGAGAGATGCCCAAGATGAGGGGGAGGGAGGCTGAGCAATAGCTTTGCTCCCATGCTTAGAATATCGGATTGTCTGATGACTATGAAGAGGAGGCACTGAAGAACTTTAAGTTAAGAATTGAAATAAATTTCTGCATTTAGAAAAACCCTTGCCTAATTGACTAGTGAGGTTAGATTAGAAGAATAGAAAAACATTTGAGGACTAGATTGAAATTTGGGGGAAAAATTGTCCAGGTATGAAGGCCTAGCTATAGGCTATAGAAGAAGAACTAGTGAAAGTGGAATCTTTATGAAGAGGAAACTATCATACTTGCTAATCAGGACAGAATGAAAAAGTAAAAAATAACACCTAAACTGTCGTCTTAAGGAAATCAATGGTTATACAATCCCAGCAAGCAAATAGGTCCCCATGATAAGGTCATCAATATTTGCAATCACTGGAAAGTTGGACCAGTGTGACTCGTTGTATGCCTGCAGTTTCACATCCTGGAACTGAACTTTTCCTCTGCTCATTCTCACTGTGTCTGAAACAAATACGATGGTGTCTGAACATGGTAAGAAAACTGTACTTTCCGGCCTTTGCACTATTTCAGGTACTTTATTTGAAGTTATTTGTTTAATGTATTACTCGGTGAACTCATTATTGTCCTAGTGCTTTCTAAGTGAGGCCAACTCTGACCACACATTATTTTAAAATGTCTCTATTTCCTCCCCAAACCCTACTGCACATCACTTCCGATCCCTAAATCCTTTTGTGTTTCTTTACATTGCTCTTATGATTCCTTAGAGGTATGTTTGTTTCTTCCATTAAAAAAAAGTGCAAAATTGAGGCAAGGATTATAGTTTATGCCTGGATACACTTCCAGCATTTGTAATATTATCTACATATCTGATTGACTCAATTAAGATATGTGAATGTTTTTTAGGTAAAGCTGAGTTTAAAGAAAACATGCATTAAAATGAAAGCATGAAACAACCGCTTATTGAGCCTACTTAGTGGTATGGATGCATAAGCATTTGAGTCTAGATTCATATGTATAATTTCTTTTTTTAATATTGGGGGCTCTTATATCTCTTATGACAATCCATATATTCCTTCAACGTGTCAACCGCATTTTTTGTTCTGCTGCCATCATCGTTTTCAAAGCATTCTCTTCCCCCTTAGTCCCCAATATCAGCTCCCCATTTCTCTCTCTCCCTTCTCCGCCCACCCTCCCTCACAAACCCTTGATAAGTTATAGATTTTTTCATATCTTTCATACGTGTGTTTTCATTTAGATTTTAAAGCTTTTGAATCAACACTAGGCTTTTCAAGTTTATTTCAGAAAATATGCTTAAAATTTCTGTACATATATATATATATATGTTTTCAATTTTTCTAATTAGCTACAATGCTTCAAAATATATCTGTAAATCTTTCTAGGAAAAAGTTTTCACATTTGTTTCCCCCCCCCATCTGTTTTTTACCCTTTAGTTAGTTCCATGCAATGTTCCTAAAACTGCATTTGATCATCAAATTACGAGCAATCCTCACCGCGGTATGCTAGTCCTGTCTCTAAATTCCAAATTTGAAATTTTGGACAATTCAATGTTTTTCCCTGCCCCCAGTTGCAAGGTAACAAATGAGAGTTTCAAACCCCAAATGATCGTGATCTGCCAGATGTAGCAGAAGTCTGTGACTGGTGTTCCAAAAACAGTGATTTTTGTGTCTCAATGACCAACTTAACAAAAAAAATATTGTCCTCCATAACTGTGGTAATCATTTCTTTTAGAAAATCCATAACAGATTAAAACTAAGGGGAGCGGGGTTCTGGGGATGCAGTGGCTCTGAGTTGGGTTGCCAATGAATGTAAGGTCAGCAGATGAGAAGGTGACGCTTTCCCAGTTTTGTCAGCAGTTAAGAGTCTCTGAAATCCACAGGGGTAGCTCCACCCTGTTCTCTATGGTCATTATGATTAAGAATTGACTCAAGAGCAGTGAGCTTGTTTTGAATGATTCCCAAGTGGCTGGACATTAACAACATCCCAAATGTCTAACTCTTCCAAAATGCAGTTTATCTCTCCCCTGGAGTCTCCCAGGGCTAAGCACCTGGCTGCAATGTCCCACAGGGAAAGATTGAAGAAATGTTTCATGTGGCTATGGATGCTCTTCCCTGCAAAAACCTGAAAGTCATGCAGGAAGTAGCCCGAAGCAAGGTCCAGAGCCAGGGGCCAAAGTTGTCTGACAATCACAGCAGATTCTCCTGCTTCGGCCAAAAATCAAACAAGAAATGGAATTCTGGCTTCCAGAGGAGGAATTGGGTGGACCTGTATGGTGGCCCCATCATACATCCAAGGAACAGGAGGACAGTGTACTCCTGGATCTAAGGTGGGACCTTAAAGCTGTTCTCGGTGAAAGAAAAATTCACACCCTCTATTAACTCTCCCCTGCTCCCTGCCTTGTGTCATTTCTGACTCACAGGGACCATACCTAACTCTGGGGCTTAGAAAGCCTCAGCTCACTCCTGAGGAGCAGCTAGTGCTTTCAGCTACTGCCATGTGGTTAGCAGCCAACCCCGTCCTATTCTTGTTCATTGGTAGAGGACGTCTTAAATTTAGACACTGGGGTGAAAACTCAGAACTGTAATACATCACATGAGAAATGATAGCTGGAAGGGCCATGCTAATTGACTCTAACTGAGAAATGCTGAACACCTTGTGTTGGAATAAGTTAGGGAAAATTCTAAACAGTGAACACAACATTATACCCAAGTTGGGGGAGGGGATAAAACACAGCCCCCACATAAATTAAAAACTGAACACTAATCAAAAATGCAGAAATAAAAAAAAGATGAAATATACAATTTCAACTAGTTCAGCCTGTATGTATGTATGAAGATTCACAATAAGCTCTTGTAGCTCTTCTAACCTCACTACCATCAGATCAATTCCAAATATTAGTCACCCATGTGACACAGGTTATATCCCTGTGAGTTATTGAGACTGTTAAGTCTTTACACCAGTAGAAAACCTTGTCTTTCCACGGCTGTTTTGAACTGCTGGCCTTTAATGAAAAAGCCAAGACATGACTTACTTCACTACCCATGCTGCTTCGAGTCACTCTAAATGACGGTCACAAGCATGTGAGTGCACTGTCTGAAGGGACTGTGATATTTGTTGGTGACGTAGTAATCCAGTGCAAACAGATATTTTATTATAAGGAGCTAGAGATTCAGTTTCTCTGAAAAGGTTATAAAGCCTAAATTTTTCTTAACTTAAAAAGTACACACTATAGGCCAACTCAATTTTTTCCAAAGAGATTTGAAATTTGGGGATAATATGTTTGATTTATCATAAATGATTACTTAAATAAATCTTTAAACAGTGCTCAATTTAAGCTGTTACTTTTTTTTTTTTACTTTGATGTGTTTTAAGGAAAGGGTGCATTTCAAGACATTAGAGATCTTACTTGGTCTAAATATCTTGGTCCCAGATTTACACTGTAGACTTCAAAGAAGAAAGTTCGCTTAATTAGAAATGGAAGAAATAGAGTTTAGCTGAGAAATTAAGCATCCTATGTTAAAATGCCAAGCACTCTCCTGTTATATGCAGAGAACAAAGGGATAGTCGGACGTTATGACTGAATCAGCTTCAACTTGGTGCCCACTGAAATATAAAGGATGGACCTTTGCTTAATGGGATGATGTTTCTCTCCCTGGATGTGTGGCACCAGCCCACAGTGATTCATGTTCCTTGTAGAAACAAATTTTCTATATTTTTTCGATCTTACCAGATTTTTCCTAGGAACTAATTGTTTATAACCTGATCTTTTACTTCTTAGGAATTCATTTTTATCCCACTCATTCCCATGAGAAGCCGAGTGCCTCCACATTTGAACATCCTCACCTGTATCCTTTCCTCTCTTGATCATGCCCGCGGGTAGGGCCCTCAAGGACTTAGTTCTTTTGAGACAGTTTTGCTAATGAACATACATTTCTTCACCTGTTGCCTTATCTTCAGGGTGAGTAGTGTTAGGGGGAACATCCTGACAGACCGATCCACATGCCAGGTGCATTTCTCACAAGAGACTAGTAACCATGCAGTCCCTGAGTACACAAAGGAAGGGTGCAACGTGGTCCAGCAGATACCTGCCCCTGTCTGGTGCAAAGATAATCAGTACACCTTTGCAATCCCGCTTCTGACACCAGAACTGTCAATGAAAAAACAAAACAAAAACCCTTGTATGCTGTTAAGAGTGAAAGAATAAGAGTGATATTGAAGAAGGACAAAGTTTTAGCTGACTGGAATGAAGAATAAATGCAGAGCTCTCCACTGACTCCCTGGATGTCGAGGTTTTTCTCCAGAGAGAACAGAAACCAAAGCTAGAGGACGGATGAGTCATTCAGCTTCAGTTTCAGAGTCCTTTAACATGTTCAAGTCGACGGCTTGGCTAGGGAGGATTGTTCCTCCTTAGATGCCTATCAATGGCAGATCGAGTTATACACATTTTTTCAAGGAACAGATAGTTTACGTTCTGACTTTCTGTTTCCTGGGAAGGTTGATTGATCCCTCCATTTCTGTCCTGAGAGGCAGCCTCTCTATCTGAACAGTTTCACCTCTGCACACCCTTCTGTCGGCTGGGCTTTGCAGCCGTAGCAGGTACTGCATCCCGAGGCTCTTTTACATGGTGGCAGTGAAATGAGGCCCTGCCGACAATGGCAGTGTAAGCTTTCCACACATATTGGTGTCACGCCAACGTTAAACCTGCAACAGAAGCTTTAGCCAGTTAGTCAAATCATAAATTATTTTTTGACTCATTAGAACTTGTTTCTTTAGACACGATGGAATTAGAAGTTGCATGCCTGTATTCCACTACTTATTTGAAATTTAAGTAAATAAAATTAGATCAAATTGCCTTTGATTTTCAGCATTGAAAAATAAATACAGAAATATAGCTATGTTTGTAAATGTATAAGTGTAAGTTGATTGTTTATGGACCAAACAATAGATTTTTAAATTAGGGATTCTCCATTTCTTCTCATCTGCTGGCTTTCCTGATATGTGCACCAAGAGCTAGTAAAAAATAATATAATATGTCCATCACTGAATTTCACAGTTTAAGCATGTATCCTTTATTTTTTATAAGCATAATCTTATTTTTGAGAGCACAACAGGGTTTAAGGCTTATGGAATTTTCTATAACCCTTATATACATGTAGCATTAGTAGAGATAGCTGATAGAGATACGGGCAACATAATGAAGTTGATAGCTTATATTGAAAATATAACCAGAAGTCTTACTATTGAGAGTTATGGTTTCCCATCAGCTAAATCATGTGACAGTGATCTTGAAATGAGATTATTCTCTTTGTTTGCAATTTATAGCTCATGTCCTACCTGTGCACCTACCTGGAATCATTTGCTTAAAACTAAAATATGAAGAGTAGTAGTTCTCTCCATAAATATTGTTTTTAAATTTTTCAAATTGTTAGTATTTCATTGGAGTGAAAGATAATACTTATTTGTTAATGTTTATATAGATAAACCATATTAGCTGTGAAGCTATTAATGGCAAAAAGGAAATCACAGCAGGAATTAGGCATGAAAATCTTTGCCAATCTTATTTTTATTGGAAAGTTGGTTTGCCAATTTTGCATGAAAAAAGATATGAGCTTCAAACTGTTTTATGTTGAAATTAATTAACATTTACTAATAAGTCTTCCCAGAGAATTCTACATTAATGAGTTATTTGTCATCTTCTGAAATAATGGATTTTAACTTTGCAGAGATGTGCAGATACATAATTAATAAGTAGCCTATATACTATTTTACATTACACCCTAAAGACTATTTAAAAACCTTTATTTGGTTTCATAACGTCATAAGAGTAAGAATGTAACTGATTAATATTCATGGTTATCAATATTTAATAGCCTACCTCTTAAATTAAGGAAGTAAACATATTCTATGAGAAAACATTCTGTGAGAAAACACCCCTCGTATGTAAATTCATGTAAAGAATTAATTCATAATAGAATTCTTATTATTTTGTTTTGTTTTGTTTCTCTGCAAGTACTTGAGTATTTAAGGAATATCCTTCCAGAATTTCCTTTCTTGTATTTTTGTGAACAATCCTGATTGTGCAACCCAATTCTACCATGTATTTTTATGGTCTAACCCCCCCAACTTGGACATTCCCTATACTATTTTCAAATGTGTTAACAGTGTGATAACATATATATCACATAAAACCCTGCCAGCTTCTCATCTTAACTTTAAAAATAGCTTGCAAAGAGTTATTTCAATTTATTACACAGAATTAAATGGTCATGTGTTATCCCATGGTTATTTTATCTACATTTAATAAACTTTCCATATGAAATCAGCATCCAAGGAGTATCATACATAGAGTGACAGGGGTGTTTGTGTAAAAAGGCATGCTCTGAGTGACAAAGGTCAGTGTTCACAATTAATGCAGGGCCACAGGCATAGCCTGGGTTGGAGTGTGCGGTGAGGACGACTTGCTCGATTGGTCGTATCTTTTTGTCGAGAGTTTATGAACCAGTCCAGCAATGTACAGCTTTATTGAGTCGCTAAACTGGCACTTTTTTTGAGTCATTTTACATGTTTCCCATTTCTGAAACCCAGTCTTGAAACCCAGTAAGCATATGTGAGTAATGTGTTGTTTCATCATCACAGATATGCTCTACCACTCCTTTGGAAGATAGGTGATTTCACATTTAGGCAAAACAGGTCACAGTTTAAACATCAAGATTGATCTCTACAAGATATGATGGAAAGAGAAACATTTTTTTTCAAAACTCAGGGAAATACAACAGTGTTTCAGAAATGTAATATTATTGATATTTGGGTAGAAAGAGTAACCTTAACTCATTTATCCCTTGAAATGGATTTCTTTAAAGGTAACTTTGTACATAGTAGAGTGAGATGATAAGTATATTTTTCTTGATTTTTACCAGAAATATTTAAATGTTTTCTGCTTATCAGTGAAAATAGAAAGTGATTTTAATTGTGAGGAAATAATACATTAATGCATTAAAGGAGAGCCAGTTTTGTCCTTTAAGATATTTCTTGCTTAGAGGTAAAAAAATAAATACTAAAGAGATAGTGAGGTGAAGAATGTTTGCATATAATTATCAGTAGCAATTTTAATTAGAATGTTAAAACTATTTTTCAAGATATGAGGTTTTCTACTTCTGTAAAGGTTTCAAGTCTTGGAAACCTGCAGTCTCAGTTCAATTCTGTCTTGTAGGCTTGTCATGAGTCAGAATTGATCTGACGACAATGAATTTGTGATGTGTTTTTTTTGGGGGGGGGGGAGGAGAAGAATTATTTTTCTCAAAATCATTATGTTAAAATGCAGGAGTATACAGGCTCATTTTGTATTGAGAGGCTAGGAGTTGTCAGAGGAACCTCAACATATAACTGGCGTGATATAGGGACTTATTTCTTGCTCATAAACTTTTCAGAGTTGATGCTCTAGGAAGGAGATTCTTTTCTTTTGATTATCAAAGAAATGAGGGTCCTTCACATGTAGCATCCCCACTTTCCTCAGGGGCTGGGCATTTTTTGCCTGCCACCAGCACAGCAGACAAGGGAAGAGGAATGAGATTCAGAGGACCCCGACCACCTCCTGGAAAGGTTGCAGGGAAGGTCCCACTCATTGCAACCTGCTGTGGACATCTGGGCAGATGCCTGTTCCTAATGAGGGTCCGAGTGCCCAGGTGGCGAACTGGGTTACCTTTGGACTGCTAAGTGCAAGGTCAGCAGTTTGCAACCACGAGCAGCTCCACAGGAGACGATAAAGTTTTGTATCCTTGGAAACCCAAAGGAGTAGTTCTACTGTATTCCACAGGGTCACCATGAGTTAGCATTCATTTGATAGCAGTGAATTTGTTTCCTGGGACTGAAGTTACTTTGCTGGCCTATGGCGTTTTCAGTGAGGCAACTACTTAATCCTTGCTGACATAAACAAAATGGGCTTGCATTGAGTAACTAGCCATCCCTGTGATACCAGTAATCATGTAAAATTCATTCAAAATGTGTGCAGCAAATTCCAGAAGAGATACCTCTATATGACCCATTGTCTTCAATGTGTGTTTTTTTAATTAAAGAATTATGAATGGATTTTAAAAATATTTGTTCATTTGTGTGGGTAAATGAAGAGAGGATCTTAGCAATCTGTAGCATATCCACTGCAGTGTCAGATTACATTCTCCCGATATTTCCTTTTCATGCAATGTGCTACTGAACAAAGGGCTTGGAAGCTACACTTGATCTCTGCAGGCTACAGGAAAGAGAAGATTCCTATGAGGCAGTGGTCAGTTATTCCTCAACCTTCCAACTTTCTTTACCTCATTTGGACGCCACCTTTCCCTCTCCCAGCACTCCGTCTCTGCCCTTGATATGTCATTACCAAGGCAGCACAGGATGCGTAAACAATGCACACAATTATGGTGTTTAGTAGAGAAGTGAACAGGTTATGAAATATTAAGCATATAGTTATTTTTTCCTCACAGGCAAATAGGCGTGGCACTCTCCAGTTCTCAACCTCAGCCATTCTGCTCCTGGCCTCTCCCCTGTGTGGTCAAAGTCTTACAAACACTTATCACTGAGAAATGTCTGAAGGGCACGCCATTCTATAGCCAGCCTTCTGCATGAAGACACCCAGCTTTCCAGATATCCACCCAGTGTTCCTGGGCCTATCTCCGGCCTTGATCTTGCTCTTCTTAGTCCTTACCATAAGGGGATCTTTGACACACTTCACTTCTAGTTCTTTTTTCTTACTGGTCATGGAATTATCTCTTCCTGCTTCTGAAATGGCTCATTCTATACCCCAAACTGAATGTCCAAACTGACCAATCTCCTCTCATACATTCTCACACACCCTACCTGCAAGGTCCTACCCAATCATTTTAAGTGAGTTACAAAGACTTTGGATAGATGAGCCATTCCTTCTCTTCACCACAATTACAAAGTGGAATTTTGGCCATTTAAAGACAATAAAAATTAAACATATGATGATATTAGCTTTACTTTCCAGTCAAAATATATCTCATGATTGAATACACATTTTTTTTCTACATCGATGCAAATGTGGGCAGTTTATATGGGTTATGAATACTTTATAAAATAAAAATAATATAGTTGAAAATGTATATGAATATTTGGTCATTCTCTCAGTAATGAGGTTATTATCAAGTGAATCATTTACTCATGAGAAACTTGTTCTGTTTGTCTCTGAAAGACCTTCAAGTGATAGAATCTGGTAGAAGATTCATGAAAAAAACAAAACAGAAAAAGTATAGTCATAGGAATCACTAAAAAAGGGTAGCAAAAATGATGATGGCTATTTTTTTGGTGGGGGAGGGCATCACTGCTCTCCAGTGGGGGGAGCAGGAGGCCCAGCCCCACTGCTGGAATCGAACCTCCGTCCCAGAGGGCCGCAGTCCCGCGCACAACCACTACGCCACCGGGGCTCAGCCCTTGATGGCTATTTCTTAAAGATACAAAACTTTCCATATTGTCAGGATCCCTCAAGAATACAAAGTATTTTAACTAGTTTTATAATAATTTGCATGAGACTTTACTTTTTCCATGTGACTGGTGGTGCAACAGTGACTAACCATTGACTGCTAGGCCAGAGGTAGATGTTTTGGTCCCACAAGTGATTTTGCCGCATAAAGACCTAATGATCTGCTCCAATAACGATCAAGCTTAGAAAATCCTGTGGGGCATTTCGACTCTGTTCTCTGGAGTCTGTAGTTCACAATCAATACTGTAGCTCCTAGTAACAACGGCATGTTGATTATTGCCTTTTGTACATAAAGTAACACACCTGGAGAGAAAATTAGTGTAACCAAGAAACAAAAAACCTGTAAGATCAACAACAACAACAAAACAATGTATTTTTAATCATGCATAAAATAGATTATGTTGCTATCCACCATAGTGGTAAATTGAGGCTACTGAAACTAGTACACAGGATAAAGAACCATCAATAGATTTCACTATTGACCACGGCTCAATTGTTTATCATTGTATGTGGAATGCCTGATGTGGTTTCATGCCAGTTTAGACTAACACATTTGAACACTGAAATTGGCACCCATACATTTTAGCCTGTACAACCTTGAACACACGGTTGGGAACCATAGTTGCTCTGAGTGGAGAAATAACAGAATCCAGTTGCAGAGCTTCGTTAAACCTTAAGAGGGAGCTTCTTTTCGCTCCAGTCATTCTAAATAATGGTATATGATCACAAAGTGTAACTTAAAGTGATCTGATACAAAAACTAAAGGAGCAGGTCATCACCACTTTCTAAAAATTAAACTATAGCTGAGCCCCGGTGTGTAAGAATGCGGCCCACAGGGTTGGTGGTTCAAATCCATCAACAGCTCTCCAGGAGCAAGGTTGGGCTTCCTACACCCACCAGGGCAGTGATGCAGAAAAAACAACAACTAGAATTCCTTATGCCTTATTCAGACTTCATGGCATAACACATGAGCCTCTGATTCTTGTCTGACCTCAACTGCCTCCTGGTTCCCCTTGCTAATTCATTACATTCCACACAGATATTGCTTGAAGTCTTAAATATGGTCTTGGGTCAATTATTTCTAGGTTGTTTTGTGCAATAGTTGAAACATTTAAATAACAGCATTTTCTCTCTGTACTTGAACATTTGATTATGAAAAGTATCTTCATTTACATTTGGCATAAAATTTTTTTAAGATAAAAGTGTGTGATGCTGTATTCCTTTCTAAACATTGACTAGTATTTTCTAAAGAATGTTTGTTGTGTGGAAAATTGGTGGGGATAGAGTCTTGTTTACATGTTGCAGTAACTTGATTCCAAACTCATAATAATAGGTTGTTGTTAGTTGCTCCAGAGTTGGTTCTGACCCATAGTGACTCTACTCACAGTACAATGTTAAGGACATAAACTGGGATTTAATTATGAAAGTATGTGCTCTGTAAAACCTAGCAATATAGTAGTAGTGTTGCAACTTGATGATAAATGGAACTCCAATTGATGTAAGCATCACATGCACATATAAAATTCCTAATGGCCATGTATAAAAAGTATTATGGTGCATATGTCTAAAATACATTGCACGATGCTTCATAGTTAATGATTTTTATCTCACATTTAAATATCACAATCTAAGCAACTCCACAGGACAATTCTGCTTCTTTACATAGGGTCACTTTGAGAAACAAATTCACTCAATGGTATACATAACAAAAACGCTTAGCAAAATTGAAAAATTAACATTGTTTTCACAGAGGACAAGAAAGGTCTAGGGCTCACAAATAGTATTGCAAATTGAAAAGACGTTCCTTGTAATTGTAATAGTCACAGTCACTAGCCAGCACAGAAGCAACATTGTCAGGATTAGAAGGCACAGAGGCTGCCAGCTACTAGGCAATGTGGTGGACCCAATAAAAGAATTAGGCGTGCTTACCTTGAGAACAACCTCAGGAAAATTGAATGTATACCAAGTGGAAGACTTCAGAAGGATCTCTTTCCAAACTTTGTAGCATGCAGTGCAGAAAGTGATTGATCTTACAAAGCAACTGCTGCTGTCCGCTGTAAGACAGCTGGTGCGTCAGGTCACTACCTGTTCTGTTCCCCATGCTTCCCCACTGTGAGTACTTTCACTGCAGGATGTGAGCAATGGATTGAGATACTACTGACTGAAGTATAAAAGCTGGTTACTGATAGTTTCAACCCACTGCACTTTATTTAAACTTTTATCTTTTTTATTGCTAAACTGATCATTTAATTGCTAAGTTAATTAAGATAGATATGTCAAGTTCAATAGAGAGAAGATCCCTGGAAAAAATTCTAACATGTCATGGATGGGTGTATTGAACATAAAGTAACACTTGCTTTATCCAGGATCTCACTTAAAAGTTCCTTTATGAAAGAGTTCTTCTCTGAACTCTCTGTCCAAATTAGCAGCTACCTCCCACCACCAGATGTATTTTTTCATTGCATTCTCTTACCCTGATTTTTCTTATCACAGCCTGATAATGATTGCTCCCCACTATAACCCTGTCTCTAAAACAGAGCCAGAAACATCAAAGCTATGCTTTTAAACAAGAATGATATAGAACCAGAAGAAGTAGATTGTCCTATTTTTGAAACCAAAATAAAGAGTTTTTTCTCAAACAAGTTTAGGTTGTACAACAGATTTTACAAAAAAAAAAAAATGTTTGTTAGGAAATTTTAATTTACCAAACTGATAATGAGGGAGAAAAGACAGTTGAAAAGAAAAAAAAGATAACATTAACATGAGGTGTGTCTAAGGGCTACTGATAGGTTTTTCAAATTTCAACTTAAAGGGTATCTTCTCCTTTGATTCTGTCCCTGAACAAGGGAAGGCATTTCCACTTTGTGTTCCCACAGAACTATGCAATGGTGTTTATTTCAAAATATGCATTGCTGATTTAAGTATTTGCCTAATTGTCATCTTCTGTCTCTGAATTATGAACCCTTGAGTAGCAAGGCCTATGTTCCATGAATCTTTAGTCTTAATGCTTAGCACAATGATGGGCACATTTAGATGACTAAATATTTATATTCAAACAGAGCAAAACAGAAAACCTTAAAGTAATAATCATATAGGTATGAGGACTTCTAGTGGCTTAGTGTTGCATGTTGGACCAACCATAAGGTCAGGAGTTCAAATCCACTCACACCTTCATGCAAGACATGACTTTCTATTCCCATAGAAAGTTACAACCTCAGAAACTTACAGGGCAATTGTACACTGATGTTTACATTGTTATGTGTCAGATCAACTTGATGGCAGTGAATTTAGTGTATATGTTGGTTTAGGTGCACAATCTCTACTGAGGATTTTTTTCAGAGAAGTAAGCCTTATAGAAAATTATTTTAATGACCCTCTTCACTGTTCTTCTAAGAAGGGTACCTTGTTGTTATCATTGGGTACTGTTGAATTGGTTTTGCCTTGTAATATTCTAGCTACATTTCCTAAAAGACAGATACATATGAGGTGATAAAGAAAGCACATGACTCGGGTCAGACACACCTTTGTCCTCTGAGTGACAAAGTCCTCAAAGTTGTATTCTTTAGCACTCAGAAGATGTTTTGAAGCACATTTGTCTTATACAATAAATTCTCATTTAATTTCTTGGTGGCCAATTCTATATATTGATTGTTGATCCTGATGTTGTCTATTGGTTCAATTGTTAAGATTCTTGAGGTTTGTGGTATTTTTTTTTTAAGTTTTGAACATTTTCTTTATTTTTGTGCTCATTATTTATAAGCTTTCCCTTTCCTTCCAATGTCCCCTCCCATAGGCTATTGATGCTATTTGTGTTAGTCTGGGTAGACTAGAGAAACATATTCATAAATATGCATATATTAGTTTTATACCTTTATAGAAAATGTTATTAAGAAAGCTTTCCAATGCATTCCAGTCCAAGCCCACAAGTCTGATACTAGCCCATGCGTCCAATACCAGTCTATAATGCCTTCTTCAGACTCATAAAGCACATGCAATGACGCCATCACAAACCAGATGGGTAGATTGCCTTTGGATCCAGTAGCATTGCAAGCATCTCAAAGCTGGCAGAGGTCTCTGTGTCAGTCCGGATAGACTAGAGGAACAAATTCAAGGACACACATATAGATAAAAGGAAAGGGTTTATATACAAAAGGAATGTGGCACTAAGAAGGCATCCCAATCCAGTCCAGTGCAAAGTCATAAGTCCAATAATAACCCATATGCCTGAAGTCAGTCTATAAAGTCTGCTTCCGACACAGGAAGTCACAGGTCAGTGGGTGCAGAATTCTGGCGCTGGCAGGGGTCTCCCCATGGCTCCTCGCTTCCAGGGCTCAGGATCCATCAACAGCATGCCACTCCAGCTTCAGAGGTCTGGCTCCATCAGGGCAAAGCTGTGTGGTCTCTCCCCCGGCTCCTCCAGCTTCTTGGACGCTGCCATCTTGTCTTTCTCGTGACCCATTGCCTCTGACCCTAACTCCCAAGAACTGTGGAAGATAGCTTCTCATCTTCACAAGGGAAATATCGCAAGATTTTCCAGAACTCTCAGGAGAAAGCCATGCCCACAAAGAGGCCTCATTGGCTACTCAATGGCTATCTCCAGATTGACAGGCTAGACTCCACCCCTACATTTCAATCATAAGCACATGACTGCCACAGTCTTCAAGTGGCTCCTTCAGCTTCAGAGGTTGCATCCATGTGTCTTGTGGTTTTGGGTAATTTTTAATAATTTTATTGAGAGTTTGTACAGATATTGTAACATTTCCTAGTTCAATCACATCAAGTTTACACATCTTCAAAACATTTTCTTTCATCTTGAACCCCATTATCCTCTCCATCCCCCACCTTGGCCCCCAGGAACCTTTATTTTCTATTTATTTGCCATTCAATATGCTTCTCTTCAGAGGGGTTATACAGTCATCAATGCTATTAGAACCCCCTCTTTCCACCACCCCCTTTTGTGCCCTCAGGGAACCATTACTCCTGTTACTGTTTCTGAAGATTTATCTCTCTTGACTTTCATGTATCAGATGATCTTAATTATATAAATTAGCATACAGAAGTCTAAAATGGTCAATGATGTAAAAGAAGTAAAAACTATAATAGTAATTGGAGGTAATATTAATAAACAAGAGGATTTTTATGTGGTTCATCAGTTTTATATTACACCCAAATTTTGTCATCCCTTCTGTGTGACCCTTCTGAGAGATACTGTCCAATTATCTTGCAGGTGGGTTTTGGGTCTCCACTACATCCATGCTCTTTCACATTGATTTGGTCACTGATTGGTGACCAGTTATTGATTTGGTCATTGATTTGTTTTTCAACTTCTAATACCTATTTCTATTAATACCTTAGGATCATACAGCATGGTGTGCTTCTTCCATGTGGGCTTTGTTGTTTCCATGATTTATGACCACTTGTTAACTAAAAGCATTTACGACCCCAGACACTACATATATTTTTTTTAATTGTGGGCTTGTACAGCTCATCACAATCCATCCATCCATTGTGTCAAGCATATTTGTACATTTGTTGCCACCATCATTTTCAAAACATTTATCTCTATTTGTACCCTTGGTATCAGTTTCTCATTTTCCCTCTCCCTCCCTCATGAATCCCTAATAATGTATAGATTATTATTTTTTTCTTGTTTTATACTGACTGATGATGTCTCCCTTTACCAACTGTTCTGTCAATAGTCAGGCAGCATCAGCTTTCTTTACCACATTTGCTTATACACCCCTTTTGTCTTTAGCGATCATGTTGGGAACGTGTCAGACAATACCACATTGTTAGAGCAGATTGTTATTATACTGCAGTAAGATTTAAGTAGAGGTGCAAATTCCATCTGCTTCCTTATTGTGTGTGTGTATATATACACCTACACACATATACACAAATATACCTATAATTACTTATATACATATCTCTAGGTGTATATATATATATATACATATGTATACACACACACACACCTACCTAGAGATATTCATGTTTCTTTTTTTCTCCTGCCCCACTATCATGTTTATCAACTGTTCACCTCTCAGATACAATTCAATTCATCAAGCCTGAGCAGAAAAGGTGCACCCTCTTCATCATCAATTTTGGAACCCTTGTTATTGCTCTGTTCCTCTTGTTGGCTTCCTGCTCTTTCCCCCACCTCCTCCCTTGCCATACCCCTCAGGGATGGTCTTTCTAATCACTGTCTTCTAGGCAGCCCTACCTATCTTGTATAGATAAGCACGAACCAAAAAAGGAAAGAAAGAAAGACCATACAAAATAGCCCAATTCTATTAGGGATCCTGGTGCCAAGCAATGCATGTCTCTCTGTTCTATAGCGAGAAGGACATGTTCAAATTCCTTGGTGCAGTCCCATTTTCTTTCAGGGTTCCATATCCCGCTACCTGCTTACCTAACAACACATATACCACACACCGTAGTCCTCAGCTCTCCTGTGTGAAAAGGGTACACGCTACCCATATTGAAGGGGATAGTCTAAAATTTCAAGTCTTCTTCACATGCTGCAAGTAAGGTGTGGTGCCCGCATATTGTAGATGATAAATGAGCCTTCTTTGATTCTGATTCTATGTTCTTATTATGATTTTTGCTAAGATCTGATTGAATAGATATGCAGAAAGGGTACAGTCATAAAGCAAACCCATTAGGGTGTTTCTTTTTTCTGATTTTAAGTAGCTCAGTGTCCCCTTGTTCTGTTTGAACACCCCCTATTGGTCTATGTAAAGAATGGTACTGAAGTAGTACAATTGTAAGTGCATGAAAGATGCTAATTGCTTGTATTCCCTGAATGGCCTTCAACTTAGACACTGACTCTCTTGGAAATCTCCAATTGAGAGGGGTGAAGAGAACAAATCTGGGGGAAAGATTGCTTTGTACAATTTAATAAGCCATTTGTCTATATGTGGTTGTCGGTGTGTGTGAATGTGCACACCTGACTCTCATCAGAAGCTATTATAATTGACTGCTTATTGAAGATACATAAATGCATTTATAAAAACTTGTATTGAATTTTATCAATTGAATTTTTTTCCTCTTATAAATAAAAGCAACCAGTTTAGTTGGATGGAGTTCTGTCCAAATATTTAGTGGATTAATACCAACTAAACTATACTTAGAGATTAGAAACAAGTCAATTTTATAGAAAATTATTTATAGGAGAAATTTATGCTTCAAAGAGTTTAGGATGAAAGAAACATTATAAATACAGACAAGAATCCATTAGAAACTAATGTAATATAGTCTATATTATATTTCATTTTAAACTATGATTTACTAATAAGAAAAAAGTGAATTTGAATAAGTCATTTGCTCAGATGGACAAGACTTTAATTACTATATGTTTAAGAATATGAGGCCCACTTCTTATTTTTCTCTAACTTTAATATTTTGGGGGGGCATCACTGGTGGTGGGAGTAGGAGGCCCAGCCTTTGCTCCTGTGGAGCTGGAATTGAACCTCCATCCCAGTGGGCCGCTGCCCAGCGCACAACCACTATGCCACCAGGGCTCAGGCTCTCTAAATTTATTTTCAACAATTATATAATAAGAGTCCTTTTAGGTGGCACAAATGATTACATGCTCTACAATGAGCCCGAAGTTTGGGGTTTCTTCCTCAGAGTTTCCTAGGAAGCGCCATGAGTCAAAAATCAACTTGATGGAAACCATCAATAATAATAATTTTAGCATGCATGTGACTTGGAGATATTCCATATGGTGAGACTGTTTTAAAGAACATTTTATACTTCAAAATGTGAATGCCAGTTGCCTGAATAGTACAGTCACCTAGGCAATTTCATCACTGCTGGAGATTAATTTTTCTCTTCAACAGTCTGAGAAATGAATTTAAATTTTACTTCCTTTAAATAAGTCATGTTGGATTGTAAAGAATCCATATCCAAAAGCATCATTGTTTGGAAGGCATACCTCTAATTTGGTACTGCAAACTGTCAGAAAACAATGAAAACAATGCGGGTGTGAGATAACTATAACAACAGACACAGACATGTAGGCCACCTCTTGATGAATAATTACTGTGCCTAATTGTCTCACTAAAATTCTGCTTACACGTGCAGACTTGGTTGAAAACAGCAGCTCTTCTCATCTGAGTCCCCTCTTGAATAAGTTTGGAGGAAGCAATTAATTGGTGCATCCTTTTAAAGCAAGGAAAGAAGAGATATAGCTATTTTTATTCTTTTACGTTTCACAGTAAAAATTAAAAGTACAAAAAATAATCTACAGTCTGCCTTATTACACTCAAATTAATTAGCGTTGCTGTCCTAGTGACAATAAATAAAAGGGTAATTAGCAGTTTGGAAGAATTAGCAAAGCAACACTGAGGGGGAAAATAAAGGATTGTGTTGGCTGTCTTGAGAACACTAATTTTATGAGAGTAATATTTTAAGTGAGTTGAAAAATTCTGATTAATATAAAAATTATCAAAATATTTCTTCAATGAAAAAATTAAAATGAGTGAGACTTTTTGTCTATTTAGTTTAATTATTTATTAGAAAATATATTTTTCAAAAAAAGAGAAAGTTTATTTTCTACTCTAAACACAAGGAACTTCCTCAAAGCAAACTGTACTTTGAAATTACCTTTGATTTGGAAGTCAGGATCATTCTATAGGAATTATCAGGTTTTATATTAACATTGTTACTAAACATACTCTTAATTATAATTTAACTTGGAATGATTTCATTATTATCTCTAAACTTTAATCCACCGATGCTTTAGTAAATGCTATTACAGAGGAAGAATATAGGTAATGAGAAATGCAAGAAAATAGTAAAAATTACTAAAGTAGATAGAAATATACTAATAGCATTTATCAAACCAAAGTTCCATTAATATTCATTTTTTGATGGAAGTATATTCTAAGGGATAAAAAGATTATTGTTTAAGATAAAAAGACATGTAAGCCAAACAAAACCTCATAGTGATGGAAATGGACTATTTATAGCAAGTTACCATTTGTTTTACATGTGTACTTTTATAAGTAGGTATGTGTGTGTATATATATATATGTTTCCCAGAAGTTTAAAACTTTTAATACCCTAAATGATCAAGCAATAGCATTAAAATATAGCATTTTTTTATTTCCAGTTTTACTTTATCCTTTCCTTCTTGCTGGTAAAAATCTCCAACTTGATGCCATATTAATGTTAATTTTGGGTTCTGATAAAGGTGAATAGCAACATTTCTCTTTTACCATATCAGTAGAAAATGAATGTGTCTTCTCCAAAGATTAAAATTCTTTCCTGGAACAAGCTTCTTTTGAAATACTTTGGTACAGTTTAAGTGAAGGAAAAATGGAACTGAGTTGAGTTCCAGAGACGGCTCCTACAACTTTTAAGTGTGAACTGCAGTGGTTATGCTGGGAATGGCACCCTGGTGGCCCGGAAGCAGCAATGAGCTGCCCTGTGAGTTTCAATTACTTGCTAAGAGAGCTTCAGACAC
>PVJH01030752.1:0-24616 GCA_004026705.1 Nesogale talazaci
ACAAAGTAGCATTGTCCCTTTAGTTTTTCCAGCTGGTCCTCCAGGCATTTCTTCCAGAGAGTCATGAGGGGAATCTCAATTGCCAGTGTATTAACAGCTTATAAACTGCCTGCACCGTTCTCCCTGTTATTATTTATTACCTTCACAGCACTTAAAACAGCTATTTCGCATAGGTAAAATTCATTTTCTCTATCTCTCTGCAACTGTTTCCATGAGGGAATTACCATGGCCCTGTGTTCATTGTTTCAGGTTTTTACCACAATCACTGAGGTATCTGCCATGTTGCTGTCTTTGGCATCAGGCTGATTCCCAGTCTAGGTGAACCCTCCATGCAGAGGACTGCTGCTCCATAAATCCCATTACCATCAGGTTGAATCCAAGTCATAAAATTCATATCCACCCTATATGTTGTCAAGTGCTGACAAGTCGACTCTGACGCACAGAGACCTTCTGTACAACAGGTACCCTATTTTGTACCATCTTCACAATTATTGTCATATTGAACCCATTGTGATGGTCACTGTGTCAATCCGCCATTCGCAAACACTACTGTCACTAAGTTGACAAGATAAAGTATGCACATCGCCTAGTGTTGCTATAGAAGCCCTGTGGCATGGTGGTTGGGTGCTCAGCTGCTAACCAAAAAGGCTGCTAAGTGAAAAGAGCTATTTGAACCCACCTGCCACTCGGCAAGAAAGGTGTGGCGGTCAGCTTCCGTGAGGATTCCAAACCAAAACCACACTCCCTGAGTTCAGTCCAATTCACAGCAAGCCTCTGGGACAAAGTGGAAGTGCCTGTGTGTTTTCCTGACCCTACCTGTGTAACAGAGCAGAAAGCAGCCTGGCTTTTCTAACTGCTGACCTTGTAGTTAACAGGCAGTCCAATGAGTGATCCACTGTGCAGAACTAACTTGACACAATGGGTTCGTTTTTTGGTAATGTGAGAAATACGTCAAGAAAAATACTCTGTGGGGCAATAGCTTCATCTTACTGATGTGAAAACTAGATGTTATTACTTAACCTGTCAAATACTAGACACTAATAAATAGAAATGCTCAGATTCAAACCCATGTCACCCACTTAATTATGCAGACATGGCACATACTAGGATAGTTGGAGGATACAAAATCAGTGACTTATTAGGTAAATTAATTAAGCAATCATTCAGAAATCCTTCACATGTAGCAATTAGCATGCAAGGAGTAACATGAATAGGAATAAAGGTAGTTAATTATGATGTACAGCTATTCTCTTCCAAATTGAAATTCCATTACAGCTTTTACTCAAATAATCAGGAAAAATATATAAAAACCTCAATTCCTTTGTATCTATAGATCATTTGAGAATAATTACATATGAAACTAAAATAATTAGAGCACTTTATACACTGTTACAGATTACAGAGTAATCTTCATTTAATCTATACTTAATATATTTCTTTTAATCTATACTTAATATATTTATCAGTAACTTCACTCTTAGCAATTGGGACAAGGTGTCTGCTCCCTTGAGGTCATCTACTTTTATAGCATGAGTAACACTAATGCAAAGAAATTCTTCTTAAAAAAAATAGTGAGTCATTAAAAACCATGTTCAGCTAGAAGCAATGGAGTAGAGGATACAAGCATTATCTCGTGGTAACTAGGGTTGTGGTGTGGCGGTCATGTGCTTATGTTAATTTCATGATTGAGATGTAGGAGTGGAGTCTAGCCTGTTAATCTGGAGATAGACATCGAGCAGCCAATGAGGACTCCGTCTGGGCATGGCTTTCTCCTGAGACTTCTGGGAAATCTTGTGATACTTCCCTCGTGAAGATGAGAAGCTATCTCCTCAGTTGTTGGGAGTGAGTCTCAGAGACAATGAACTAAGGACAAGACAAGGCGGCAGCGTCCGAGAAGCTGAAGGAGCTGGAGGAGAAGCCACACAGCCTTACCCGGTATCAGGCATATGGGCTAATATCGGACTTAGGACTTTGAACTGAATTGGGTTGGGATGCTTCCTTAATGTCCTATTCCCCTTGTATATGGACCGTACCCTTATATCCATATGTGTGTCTATGAGTTTGTTTCTCTAGTCTACCCAGACTAACACATGTGGCAACAATAAAGATTCACCCTCAAGTCCATAACAGCAACTGAGAAAAAAAATAAGTCTCGCCATCATATCTAATTAACCCCAATACCGTCCTGGATAACTAAGAATAATACCACTTGTAAGATAGTGATGTACATAGCATACCCAGTGCTACCAGACAAGGAAACACACTACTGATCTGATATTTAAGATCTAAAGTATTCCTCACAATTTTAAGTTGTATAGAATAAGATTAACACTGTGTCACAAAACAATTTTTTTCTTGAAATCTGTGATTATAAAACTATTTCTGAGTACCTAAATGTGATTTTGTTGTTGTTGTTTAGTGGCTAAAAATAAAATGGTTCTCAGAAATATATGCATATTATTTCAAAAATTGTTAAAGACAAATAACTCAATTTATAAAATCATGATTTTTTCCCGTTCTAGAAAAAAAAACATTACAGTAAATAGCATACCAAGTTTTCTAAAATAATTCATTCAATTCATAAAATGTCTATTTTACTCTTAAAAAGCCAAAAGAAATAAACAGTACCAGTTATACTTGGATGAAGACATGATATAAAGTAAATAAACTCTGCAGATCAATTTTTAAAAGAGAAAAGAATGTAGGCGGAAAAATTATATCCTTTAGAAGTGTACACCATGTCCTTTCTTGCTTCCACTTTTGAACTAACATATGCGTGGTGAGGTAAATCAGTATTTTACAATAGGTAGTAATTTAAGTGTTTTGAGTTCATTAAATCAAAAAGTATTTATTCTTGGACACTGAGTCAAAGAGCAAACTACTATTATAGCTATAATTATAGTAAAACATTGAAAATAATCAACAAGATAAGTCATACTTTAAAAATACCTAATTAATAGTTGTCATAAATAGCTTTCCACTATAGTCTGTATCTTACAACTTCTTGCTTTCTCCTTGTTTCTTGATTTGCTATATATACAGCAAAAACATTTCAAAAAGAATGTCGTTTCAATACCACACAAAACTCAAAATAGATGGTTCTCAGAAACGAGTTATTCCATTTGCCTATTACATAAGAAAAATACTTTTGGAATCTGCATCCTTATTAGACATAAAAATCTAGAAGATAATTCATTGTTTCCCCAAAACCAACATTTTTAAAGAGCCAAACGGAATTGCCAAAGGAATCTCCTGTATTTCCCATTCTCAAGTCTTTTTACTCTGCCAGAGCCCTGGTAGTACATCAGATAAGCACTCAAGTGCTAACTGTAAGGTTCAAACCTACTAGCCTCTCTAGGGAAAGGATGAGGCAGTCTGGTTCTACAAAAATTACAGCCTTGGCCCCTTACAGAAGGGTTGTAGGGAGGAGACGAGCCAGTCAGGGTACAATGTAGGAACAATGAAATATGCAATTTTCCTCTAGTTCTTAAATGCTTCCTCTTTTCCCCTCCCACCACCCAACCCCGCACCACCACTATCATGATCCCAATTCTACCTTACAAATCCAGCTAGACCAGAGGATGTACAGTGGTACAGATAGGAACCAGAAATGTTGGGACTCCAGGGCAAATGATCCCTCTAGGACCAGTGGTGAGAGTGAAAGGAGGAACCAACTATCAGGATCTATATATAACCTCTTTCCTGGGGTACGGTGAACAGGAAAGTGGGTGAAGGAAGACATTGGACAGTGTACAATATGACAAAATAATAATGATTTATAAATTATCAAGGGCTATGAGGGAGGGGGAAGTGGGGAAGGAGGGAAAATATGAGGAGCTAATACCAAGGGCTAAAGTAGAAAGAAGAAGTTTTGAGAATGATGATAGCAACAAATGTACAAATGTGCTTTGCATACAATGGATCTATGTATGGATTGTGATAAGAGTTGTATGAGACCCCAATAAATAGAAAAAAAATACAGTCTTGGAACTCCAAAGGAATAGTTTCACTAGTTAGAAGGTTGCTATGAGTCAGAATCAATTCAACAATAAAGAGTATACACTGGTTTGTGTCTCTTTTCTGCATTTTCCTCAAAAGCTTCCCAGTTAGCCAAGGCCAGTAAAGGTACAGTAAAAATAAAGTGACCAGATTTTAAGCAGGACACCATTGACCAGGGAAAGGTGGGAGTTCTTGATTAAAAATTTGGTCTACATGGAGCAACAAAAATTTTCATAGAATGCAAAAATAGTATTGTAATATATTTCTTTTAATTTTAAAGTGCCGTGGGACATTGTTAAATTGTTAAAAACCGGGACGTCTGGTCACTTTAATAAGTATCACCTGGAGATAGCAATTCCAGAGTCCTCTGATCCATTCTGATTAATCAGTTTTGATTGGAGGCCCATTTCTGGAGTTACTTTAATAATTCTACCCTACAGCATTCTGCTATTCACATATCCCCATTACTTAAAATCACCACTTGGCCAAAAATTTTCAGATAAATTTAAGAGTCATGGTGTTTTTAGAAAAAGAAGATAGCGGGCTGAGCCCCAGTGGCGTAAGTGGTTGAGTGCGGGACTGTGGCCTGTGGGCCACAGTCAAATCCAATGGTGGCTCTCAGGAGCAGTGCTGGGTAGCTCCCATGACCACCAGAGGGCAGTGATGCACACAATAAAAAAAGAAAAAGAAAATGCAGGTATTAGATACAACACTACAGAAACTCATAAAAGACACACAAACAACAGATAAAAACTAAATAAACATGAAATATAGTTTGACACAAATTGATAATACGGATGTCAGGGATGTATAAAGCAAAAGAAAAGAACCTAATAAAATTTAAGTAGTTTTACACATATTAAATTGTTACAAGAATTACAATATGGCACTCTACTTTGACAAAGAACAGAAGACTGCTTGTCAAAGTACGTTTCAGAAGGGTCGCAATTTTTAATGTTTTATCTGAAATGATGTTACATGTATTCAGTGTTATCAGAAACTGGGCAAATTTGCAATGGGTTGGCTCATAATGCAAAAGGCAAATGGAAGATGGGTGTATGCTTCTACATGCATTCTGTGCTTTCCTATCCAACAGTTCTGCTGGGTGGAGCCTGCAATAGTCATCTAGTGCTCGAGTGGGTCTCAACGTGTGGGTCACAAGTCCTTTGGAGGTTGAACAACCCTTTCACAGGGGTCACCCAATTCATAACAACAGCAAAATTACAGTTATGAAGTAGCTATGAAAATGTTATAGTTGAGGGGTCAACGCAACATAAGGAACTGTATTAAAAGGTCGTGGCCTTAGGAAGGTTGAGGATCACCCATATAGTGCTTTTCACAAGCAAAGTCAAGCAGAAGCAAACACAAAACGCACATCATGCTGAAGCTGCTTACCAACACACCAACTGGAACCAATTCATATTCTCAAATTAAGCACAACTTAAAAATTACTATCCTAAAAATACATGTATTTAACAAATAGTTAAAACTCTGTTTTACACAGAAAACAAATGTGTGCATAAGCAAATATAGTGAAGGAAGCTAGGTGCTTGGCTATAAAACATGTACGTCTGAGGTCTTAAAGGCTTGAAAGTAAACAAGTGGGCAACCAGCTCAGAAGCAACAAAGCCCACATGGAAGAAGTACATTAGCTTATGGGACTAAAAGATACCAAAGGGATCAATTATCAGGTTTCAAGAACTAATAATCATAACATTATATGCTCACTTTCCTGATATGATTGCTGATGACAAATATGTACATAAGCAAATGTGGTGAAGAAAGCTGATGGTGTCCAGCTATCAAAAGATGCGCGTCTGTGGTTTTAAAGACATGAAGGTGAATAAGTGGTCATCTAGCTAAGAAGCAAGCCCACGTGAAAGAAGCATAACAGTATGTATGACAACGAGGTGTCAAAGGGATCTGGTATCAAGCATCAAAGACTTAAGGGATATATCATTATTAGTGAGTTCAGATTGGGGACCCAAAGCCCATCAATAAGTGAAGAGATATCTTCTTACAGAGGGGTTATAGCGAGGAGATGAGCCAGTCTAGGTGCAGTGTAGTAGCAATGAAATGTTCTCAAATGCTTCCTCCCACCGACTATTATTCTCCCAATTCTGCCAGACAGATTTGGCTGGACCAAGGGATGCACATTGGAGTCAAAAACGTGGATTTTAGGATAGATAATTCCTTGAGACTAGTGGGGACTGGTGACACTTGAAGGGTGGAAGGATGGTGGAGTAGAAAGGGGGAAGATCTGCATGTGACCTCCTCTCTGGGGTGTGGACAACGGGGAGAAGGGGAGGAGGTGAGTGAAGTGACACATTATACAGTGTAAGATATGAAAAGGTAATAACGATTTATTGGAAGTTCATAGAGAAAGGGAAGGGGGTAGGGGAAACATGGGAAATTGAAATTAAAAAAATAAAGAACTAGAGGAAAGAGGGGAAGAGGAGCTTATGCTGGAGGGGTTCAAGGAGATAATGTAGATGAATGTAGCAACATGCTTACAAATAGGCTTAATACAAACGATGTATTAAATGTATTATATGATGTATTAAATGTATGAGCTCCCAATAAAATCTATATTAAAAAAGTCTATTTTACAAGTTCAAATTAAAAAACATATGTGTTATGTGACCATTAAATAAGCAAATGAGTTTTACATCAAAGAAACTTTTTCTTTATTTTTCATTTCTTCAGACTATATATTGCAATTTACTTAATGTCTAAAAGATAAACCAATCATCTCCTGTCAAGCAGACTGTGTACAACTAGGGGGATTAGGAGATTTGCCCATATCATTGTATACCAATAGGTATGTTGTTAGATGAATAAGAAACTAAAAAGTCAAATTCATTTTTAGCACATCAACTGCTGTCAGTGGATGCCCCTCAGAGCAAGCTCCAAGGACAGAGAAAAATGATTTCTTGGGGTTTCTGAAGTGGCAAATCTTTATGGGAACACACTTTTAACATCTTTTCCATGGAAATATTTGAAACTTATGTGCCTATAACAGGAAAGGTCAAAAGAGAAAAGGCCAATGTATGGGTCAGACAACTCATGAAAAATTCTAGCTTAAATAGAAGAGGAGAAAGTTCCTGCTCAGGGAAATTGATTCAAACCTTCTGAAAAAGCAGGTAGAACCCTTGGTCTTTTTCCTCAGCCTCCATAGTCAGACAGGTAAATATTAGTCTACCAATGCAGTTTAAAAGAAAGTGGGAAAAATGAACTAAATCATCTCTGGTCACAAGGGTACTAAGAAACATACAAAAAAAAATAAAGGACGATTACGTGAAATATGACTTTAAAGGAATCCAGCCTACTTTCCTATTTATGCTTTACCTATTCTTATAATATCAGGGTTATGCCTGCAGAAAAAGTTATCATATAAAACAGAGCATCTCATTAAATTTAAATTTATGGTAAGTCATACTTTTAAATCCGGACTGATGTTTCATAGGCCATGTAGTAAAAAAAAAAAAAAAAATCATTTGTTTATCTTAAGTTCGTATTTAACTTTGTGTTACATATACTTATTAACATGGCTGAGTTCAAAGGATCAGGTCATTATGAGAAAAATCAGTTTAGTATGATCACTATTACAAAACTGCCAAATTACATCATTACCTAATTGCCAAATCACTGAGAGTTGGGACCCAGCCAGCCTGACACACAGCCTTAAACAACACAGCCAGCATCATTCTCACCTCATTCCTCAGCATTCCGTACTGCTAGACACAGTTCCTTAATAAGCAAAATAGTCAGATAGTAGGTTTTTACTATGGCCATGAACGCAAAAAGAGGAGGCTCAGTGAAGCCACAATCACTGCTCAGGGGGCATGGTGTCTCTATGAGTTCACTGGAAAACAAAGGCTAAATCTGGTTTCCCTTTTTGATTTACAGTACAAAAATGAAAATCTTCTGATGTCTTTCTGTTAGGCCTTTTAAAAGAGCCAAGACATATGAAGTGAACTTCTGAAAAGTGAGGGGTACTTGTACTACTTTCTCAACTTTCCAAAGGACAAACAGGTAAACTTGTGTGGCAGTCACCTTATCTGGTGTCAATTTGAGGATAGTGTAGGGGTGGAGTCTAGTCTATCAATCTGGAGCTAGCCAATGAGACCTCTGTGTAGGCATGGCTTTCTCCTGAGAATTCTGGGAAATCTGGCCGTATTTTCCCCTTGGAGGTGAGAGACTCACTCAGTCCCTTGGAGAGCTCTACTCATAAGACACAAGGCTGACTCCCTGTGAGATATCCTGGTAGAGAAGCCAAATGGATTTACCCTGATGGAACCAGATCTCTGAATCTGGAAAAGTCATGTAGAGACTCCTGCCAATGCTGAGATGCTTACAATGAGAAGCCACAGAGAGGCCCGAGCCAGCGCTGAGATGCTTACAATGCCACTGGAGCCTAAGACTTTCTTACCCACTTGCCTGTGATTGTCCTGTATTTGATGTTATTGCATGGCCTCATGAATCTGAAGAAGACTTTATAGACTGGATCAGACATATGGGTTAATATCAGACTTATGGGCTTGGACTGGACTGGGTTGGGCTGCTTTCTCAATGTTCCATTCCTCTTGTATATAAACCTCTCCCTTTGATACGTATGTGTGCTTATGAATCTGTTTCTCTAGTCTACCTTGACTAACAGATTTTCTTGAATTTGAATAAATATGGTGAAACATGATATTTAGAAAGGCAATGGAAATAAATGAAGGAGATATCTAAGAATTGTTAAAGTGTCTAGTAGTCTATCCTTACTGCTTCAGAGAACAATTTGATAGCAAAGGTTCTCCTTTTTATGTAAGAGAATAATCTATCAGTTAAGAAACTATATTGCTTACCAAAAGAATTTGTAATGTGAATAATTCACAAGTAAACTCCTCTTTGATAATAAACAAACTGGTAACAAAGTAACCTTGCATGTTACAGTAGTTCATTTGATTCTCTATACTAATGATTCATAAAGGATGCTGGGAGGTGAGTGTGTTAGGGATTATGTCAACTAGACACTCCGGGGTAACAATACAGTTGGGGCAAAATCTACCAGTTATGTCACAGTTTAATGACACCTTCTTGGTGTCACAGGCCTTTTGGAGTAAGAGTGATAGACACTTGGAACTTTGGATCTCTGTCTTTCCCTCCTCTCCTCCTAACTTTCCTGCTTTCTGGGATTCTGCCTGCCACCAGGTGGCCTCATGTGACCCACACAACCCTGGTAGTTGGAGCGCCTGCCATGTTTCCAGTGACGCTGGATCCGTGTACTTCTGTCCCCACTGGCTTGTGACCTTCCTGCTTCGTGTTTACCTTCCTTCAGTATTAGTCAGAAGCTATATGTATCAGAAGTGGGCCCTGGTTTGCCTTGGACTAATGGATGTGAGGTGGACTGGACTAGGACACCTTCTTGCTATAAAATTACAATCTTAATATGAAGCTATTCCTTATACTTATTTTAGTATATGTGCTGCCAAAGCGAGCACACTATTCCTTATACTTATATAAATATGAATGTCACTCCATTTGTTTCTCTCCATCAGTGATTCTCAACTTTCCTACTGCCACAACCCTTTAATACAGTTCCTCATGTTGTGGTGACCCCAACCATAAAATTATTTTCATTGCGGGGCTGAGCCCCGGTGGCGTAGTGGTTGTGCGCGGGACTGCGGCCCACTGGGATGGAGGTTCAATTCCAGCAGTGGGGTTGGGCCTCCTACTCCCACCACCGGAGAGCAGTGATGTCCCCCCCAAAAAAAAAATTATTTTCATTGCTACTTCATCACTGCCACGGTCCACAACTTGAGAACCACTGCTGTAAACAATCCCACCTAACACAGTCAGTTATAAGGAAAGACTTAATGAGACCAAAAACAAGTAAGGCAATGAAAGAAAACAACATTTATTAACAGCGATTCCCACATATGAATAATCATTACAAAAACATGTGAAAGGAGTCCTGTGATACAATGAGTTAAGCACTGAGATGCTAATGGAAAGGTTGATGGTTCAAACCCACTAGTTTCTCTGAGGAAGAAAGATGAGACAGTCTGTATTCCTAAAGAGAGATGGCCTTGGAAATTCTGGAAAGCAGTTCCATTTTCCACTCTGTCCTTTAGGAGTACTATGAATCAGAATTGACCAGACAGCAGTGGATTCAGTTTATATTCTAGTTTACGTTGGAAAAAAAATATTTCAAAGTCCCCATCCTCAAGCTGACTAAATCAGAATTTCAAGAGGTAGGGACCTCAAATCTGTAACTTTTAAGTTTCTCCACAAGATTCTGATAATCGGCAAGATTTTAGAATCACCATCTTAAAATGCTGCCTTTGATATTTCGGTATACTGTCCTTTAGGAGTACTATGAATCAGAATTGACCAGACAGCAGTGGATTCAGTTTATATTCTAGTTTACGTTGGGAAAAAAATATTTCAAAGTCCCCACCCTCAAGCTGACTAAATCAGAATTTCAAGAGGTAGGGACCTCAAATCTGTAACTTTTAAGTTTCTCCACAAGATTCTGATAATCAGCAAGATTTTAGAATCACCATCTTAAAATGCTGCCTTTGATATTCGGTATACACAGACAGTCCCTGGGCTACCAATGAGATCCATTCCTAACTTGTCTTTCATTAATTTATAGGTAAGCAAGACAGATTCCAAGAGTTATCTAACAAAAAAAAATGGCTAGGCACCTTTCAATGATTTAAAACCTGCAGATGCAACAAGTAAAAGTGTTTGTGATGAAGAGCTTAAATTTTTTCATATTAAAGGGCAATATAAGTTGTTTGTGAGCTGGATATTCATAACCTCGGCTTTGCCTTTAGTATAATTGATTTGCTTTAAGTGTAATTATAATGTTATTCATAACAGCCAATGAAATTATCCCTCTTACCTTTGATACATTGCTGACATAATTCATTTGGAGAGTACTTTCTTTATCAACTTGATTACAAAGGTTCTGTAAAGTAGTCGCATATTCTTTATCACTTTTTATTCTCAGGGCCATAAATTTCTTCACTGTTTCCAATAACCGTAATTCCCAGTCTTGCAATTTTAACACAGCTTCATGCGAATTCTTCAGGTCACTCCCAAATCCCATTTTTGTAAGGCACTATCTTTATTCTCCACACTGCACAAGTGAGCCTTCTAGTCAGCACATATCTGTGTGAGTAAACAGAAGAAAACAATCTTAAATCAAATGGAAACATTTCTCCAAAGGAAAACCACCACCCCCATTGTTTTCAAAGTACAAATAACTACAATTGAATGTTTTTCCCCTAAGTTAAGGAAAGAAATGAGAACGTCTCCTATTCTCACCACTTCTTTTCAACATCCTACGGGAACCTCCAGCCAGGAATGGAGCAAATAAAGAAATAATAAATGGCACCCAGATTGGAAGGCATAAAAACGACTTTTATTCGCAGATGACTTGACCTTAGAGAAAATACTAAGGAATGAAATTATACTTTGAAATGAAGTTCTAAAAAGGTATTAGAACTAATAAGTTCAATAAGGCAGCAGTGAAATTTTTTTTATTTACTGTATATTTTATACAGTACTATTGATCCATTTGTAAATTATACCAATAATAGCACCAAAAGCATTAAGTATATCAGCAAAAAAGCTAAATGAATGTGGGCCAAAGATCTAAATGGAAAAATTAAAAACATAAAATTCCTATGAAACAGGGCTGAGCCCTGGTGGCGTAGTGTTTGAGTGCGGGACTGCGGCCCATGGACTTGGCGGTTCAAATCCAACGGCGGCTCTCCAGGAGTAAGGCTGGGTAGCTAGCTCCCACGACCACCAGAGGGCAGTGATGCCCAAAAAAAACAACAACAAAAACAAAATTCTTATGAAACTTACAGGGTGGGGCTACGGGACCTCATTTTTAATCATGAGGTCTTAGCTAGAACATCAAAGGTCCAAGCAACAACGATACTCCTTAGAGGGGTGCGAGTGGTTGTGCAATTCAAAGAATGTAATCAGTGTCACTAAATGGTGCATGTAGAAATGACTGAATTGGTATATGTTTTGCTGTGAATATTCTGAACAATACATTAATTCTGTTTTATTTAAATTGCTCATCATAGGACTTTAATTAACAAAATAAAGATACAACTCATAAGTTGAGGGACAATTTGAAAGAACCATATATCCAAAGGGGTCCTGATCCACTGGTTGAGAATCGCTGATTTAAAGAAAAATCTAAGGAAGGGCTGGATTAAACCAAATATGCAAGTAACAGTAACCTGCAAAACAGAGAAGAGATGTGGGAAGTGCTAGGAGAAGTAGAAAAAGCAGCACTGAAAAAAAAGCATGGAAACACCAAAAATAATCCCTGGAGAAATGGAAGTTGAAAGGTTATAAATGTAAAGGAAAAAGAAAGGGAAATAGAGTTGCCCAGGCTGGATCAGCTAAAGGAAAAGGACAGTCTGAGGCCAAGAAAACACAATTCGATAGTGAGGCTGAACGTGATGAGTTGGCGGTGTGGCCGGCCCAGTGGGGAGAGCAAGAGAAGAGCAGGCAAAGAGCCTGCATCGGAGCAATAGAAAACAGACAATGGTACGGGAAACCAGTAGCTTAACAAACCACTTTTAACATTCATTGTAGTCAGACTGAATCTGCTTTTCTCTATTTGGAGATGTTTAAAATTAAAATAGAATTAGGTCCACTTCAATGTCCACCTGTACAAAAGGAAAATATTCCTGTTGTCTTTTTGTTATCGGGTAAGAATTTTTTTTAATGTATAGTTCTGTTATTAGATAATTCAAAAGAAAGCTTTTTCCACTAAATTACCTGTTCAATATGAGGATAGGTTAGTATAAAATTTAATAAACTATGCACTATATAAAAGGGACAAAAAAAACAGCAGCTCCATGGAATATGCTTCAAAAAGTTCATGGGAGAAAATCCATTATCTTTTTATTCCATTTTCCCATGAATTTTTAAGCCCTTTCATATTTGCAAATCATATCGGCTCAGAAGCGTCTATCTGGAATATATAAAAAACTCTTACAAAAAAATAATAAGGAGACAAACCACCCAAAACAAAGGATCTGCACAGATCATTTCCCCCCAAAGAACACATACAAGGGCTGAGCCCCGGTGGCGTAGTGGTTGTGCGCGGGACTGCGGCCCACTGGGACAGAGGTTCAATTCCAGCAGTGGGGCTGGGCCTCCTACTCCCACCACCGGACAGCAGTGATGCCAAAAAAAAAAAAAAAACAACAAATACAAATGTTAAAATAAGCATGAAAAGATGCTCAACACCATTAGCCATTAGATAATTGCAAATTAAAATCATAATGTGCTATGGCTAGATATCACACTATAATCCCTATAATCAAAAAAAAAATTTCTAACAATTGGGACTAAACTGTCAAGAAATCAAAAATGTCATATAGAACAGATAGAAATCTGAAATGGTGTAGCCTAGGTGGAAAACAGGTGAGTGATTCCTCAAAAAGTTAAACAGAATTAGCATACTACTCAAAAATTCTACACACACACCAAAGAGAATGAAAATATGTCCATGAAAACATTTCTATGTGAATATTCATAGAAACATTTGTTGACAACAGACAGAAAGCATAAACAACTGCTATCAGGACATCAAAGGATAAATAATCTGTGAAGCCAAATTAAACATGTCCATATGAACATCTCAGTTGGTTTTCTGCAAAAACTGACACACTGACCATAAGTAAATTTTATATAAAAATCAAAAAGGGATAGGATATCCAAACCAATCTTAAAAGAAAGTAAGAGAACTCACACTACTCACTTTCAATGGAATATTATTCAGCAAATAAAAGAAATGAAGTACATTATTGATCTGGACAATACTGTGAATAAAATTTGAAAACATTATTCTAAATTAAAGAGGACAATCACAATCACAAAATACCATATACTGTACATATGACTTTGCTTTTAGGAGATGTCTAAATCAGATAAATTTATAGAAATACAAAGTAGATTTTTGGTTGCATAGGCTGGGGAATATAAGGGAAGAACTATTAATGGTTACTGGATTTCTTTAGGAGATGGCAAAATTTTTTATTATTAATCATTTTATTCAGGGAGTCTAACAAATCTTATAACAACCCATCATTCAATTGTATTAAGCACACTTAAACATATGTTGCCATCAACATTTTCCAAAACATTTTCTTCCTCCTTGAGGACTTGGTATCAATTCCTCCATTTCCCCCTTGCTCCCCGCCACCCCACCCTCGTGAATCCTTGATCAATTATATGTTATTGCTATTTCATGTCTTACAATGTTTGTTGCCTCTCTTCATCCACATCTGTTATTCACTCCAGTAGGGGACAGGCTAAATATACAACCTTGTGATGGGTTCCCCCTTTCTCCCAGTCCCCTCGCGCCCATCATTCCCCTACCCTGATAATATTGCTATTCCCACTACTGCTCTCAAAGGTTTTATAAGTCCTAAATTCCATGTGTCAAAAGCTCTTATCAATACCAATGTCTGTATTCTAATCTAGTCAGATTTGTAAAGTAGAACTAGGCTATGGTAGTGGGGGGGGGAGGAGGGGAGCATTCAGGAAATAGAGTAACAATGTGTGTTTCATCAGTGCTAGACTGCATCCGGGTTGAATCGTTCCTTCCTTGTAACCCTTAGGTAGGGAGATGTCCAAGTGTCTACAGATGGGTTTTAGGGTCTCCACTCCAATCCCTGTCTTTCACATTGATGTAACTGTTTGTTTTGGTTCCGTTGATATCTAACACGTAATCCTATCAACACCTCGTGATCACACAGGTTGGTATGTAGGCTTTGTTGCTTCCCTGCCAGACAACTGCTGTTTAACTCCAAGCCTTTAAGAACCCAGACGCTACATCTTCTGATAACCAGGCACCATCCACTTTCTTCACCTCATTTGCTTATGCCCTCATTTTGTCTTCAGCAATCATGTCGCAAAGGTGAGTATCAAAGAGTGTCAGGTGTTCTTGTGTTAAGGGAGATATTGAGTAAACACTCAAAGTCCATCTGATACCTTAATACTCAACATGTAAATATATGTACACTGGATTCTATCCCTTTCATTATAAATTAATATATGATATATTTACATATATATTTCTCTAGCTATGCCTTTATAAATAGTTTTTGCCTCCAACTTCTTTCCTGTATTTCCCTTCACCTTCCTCCTTTCCCACTATCAAGTTCAACCTCCATTCGGCCCTCAGTAATTCCTCTAGGATACACTGCTCTTGATCAAACCCCACCAGGAATTATACCCCTTCCTTGTCATCAATTTTAGATATTTGTCACTGAGTTTTTTGGCTCCCAACTCCCCTCCCTGGCCCTTCTTCTCCTATGTCCCCCGAGACCGCTGGTCCCATTGATTTTCCTCAGGATTATTTGGTGATGATGAAAATTTTATTAAACTAATTGTAGTCAAGACTACACAGCTCTGTAAAAATACTATAAAAACACTGATTTAAAATATTTTAAATCATGATTTCCAGTATTTAATCCATAAATTCCAATATTATAATCAATATCTCCAATTGGTTAAAAAATCATTCCCAATACATAGTGACCTTATGAATGTCAAAGAAGACCAATATCCCATAAGATTTTCAAGGTCATGACCTTACAGAAGCAGATTAACTGGTCTGTTTTATAAGGTATCTCTGTGTGGGTCCAAATCACCAACTATTTAAGTAGTAGCAAAGTGCTCAACTGGTAGTGTCATTCAGGGACTCCTTGTACACTTGAAATGAGTGAATTACATTGGATATGAATTATACAGTAATAAAGCTGTTTTAAAAATCACTATAAACATTTTTTTAAATCACTACAGTAAAACTTATAATTATCTCCTGTTAGTTCTTAGAATTTTTTTCCAACATAACCTGTTTGTTTGCTATCAAACTGTCAGATTTATTTTGTTCTTTAGTCTTAGACTTTGAGAGAATGGGTCTTTCAAGGCAGTTCTTAGAATTTTTTTCCAACATAACCTGTTTGTTTGCTATCAAACTGTCAGATTTATTTTGTTCTTTAGTCTTAGACTTTGAGAGAATGGGTCTTTCAAGGCAGTTATACATTTTCTATTTTTAGTTTTGCCTCACCCATGTTGATGTTATTGTTGTTAGGTATCATCAAGTCAGTTCTGACTCATAGTAATTCTGTGGATGAAAGAACAAAACACTGCTTGGTTCTGTTTCCACCCTAGAATTACTGCTGTGTTGCAGTCCACTGTTAAATCACTCTGTCGATGCACCTCATTAAGGGCTTTTCTTTTTTCACTGCTCCTCTATTTACCAAGCATGGTAAATCCCTCCAGATAACATGTCATACATTACATAAGACAAATTCTCATCTTCATCCCTATTAAAGAGCATCTGGTTATACTTCTACCAACAGAGAATGTTCCTTCTTTAGGCAGTCTATTAAGTATTCAATATTCTCTGCATCATCACAATTTGAATGTTGCAATTATTGTTCACTGTCCACTGTCCAGCTTTAACATGCATATAAGGTGACTCAAAACACTATCAGAGTCAGGCCCACTTAAGATCTCAAAGTGGCAATTTTGCTTCTTAAAATACTTGGGGGTTGGGGGGAGGTTACAATGGATTTGCCTATTGCAATAAATAGGTCAATGGTTCTCTTGACAGCTGTTTCTATAGGCTTTGATAATAGATCCAAGTAATGAAATTCTAAACAACTTCAATATTGTCAGCATTTATCATGGCAAGGCTTATTCAGCCAGCTGTAAGGATTTTTTTTTGCTTGTTTTCTTTTTGCTGATATGCAATTCATACTGAATGCTGTAGTCTTTTATCTTTATCAGGAAGTGTTCCAAGTCCTCTTCATTTCAGCTTGCAAGTCATCTTTCAGCTGGCATCTCCTTCCTCAAGTCTTGATGCCATAGTCTTCTTCATATAGTCCAGCTTCTAGAATCATTTGCTCAGCACACAAATTGATTAAGTATGATGACAGGATATAACACTGACAAACACCTCTCCTGCTCTTAAACCGCACAGTACTCCTTTTTTTTTTTTAATTGAAACAACTTCCTCTTGGGCTGTATGAGCTCGTACATAGGTTCTGCATAAGCACAATGACATGTTCTGGAATTCCTTTTCTTCATTCATAACGTTATCCATAGTTTGTTATTATCCACACAACAGAATGTCTTTGAACAGACAATGAAACACAGAGAAAACATTTTTTTTTACTTTGTGGTGGCTTTTAGAAAAATTACTTTGGTATGTTTTATAATGAACATTTTTCTGTTGTTTTAGGTGTAGCTATCTCAATTTAGTCTCCATAGAAATACATTCAATCGTATCCTATATTTTCAACCCAAACTCACTGCCATCAATTGATCCTAATGTTTAAAAAATATTTTTAAAACCAAAAAAAAAAATTTAAGTGTAAGTTCTTGTAGGTGTTGTTTTTGCTTTTTTAATGCAAGAGGACGCCAAAATATTTATGAAGAAAACCTCCTTATCCATAAACTTTTTGAAGCTCCCTCATTTTGGAGATTGTGGCTCATGTTCTTCTGTAATTCAAGATAAATGTTCCTTCTCTTTCTAAGCATGACTAGTTCACACCTAAACCTGGAAAGTGTCTTTTTTGTTTCCTACTATTAAAAACCATCAAAGAATTGTGAGGAACTAAAAAAATAAATCTGAAGAGGAACATAATCTGGCAGCTAACACTGAGAAACTCACCAGGCTCAATTATGCGCCCATTTACACTAGGATTCTAGGTGAGAGTGGACATAAACTAGCAATTTGAATGGCATCTCTTTTACAAGAATGACAAAAAACCATTAACTTGATAAAAATGACGACTGTATCTTGTGTGAGCTTTGGTGGAGTAGTGGTTATGTGCTTGCCTGGGCAGGGTCCACAGTTTGAAACCACAGGAGGAAGCTGAGACTATTAAAATAAAAATATTTTAAAAGACTATCAAAATTTTTAACTGGTAGAAATTATAAACACGAATATTTTAGATATTAAGGGAAACATCTCCTACAGATATTTTCTGATATATGCAAATGTGACCTATGTATAAAACTATTTCATCACAGAAGTGTTTGAAATAACAATTACAAAAATATTAGAAATATCCATCCACAGTAACTTACTAAACACATTACAATCAAGGCTTATGCATTTGGTCGTAACTGAACAACTGCATTGGGTGCCATTCAAATTACCATCTATCTGAATCTGTTTAGTAACCTATGTTAACAGCCCTGGGTAGTACACCTGATCATGTCATGTTTATGAGGAAGGTCAATCAGTACTGATTATAAATGAGGAAACAGTTTGTAAATTGATATGAAAAAATTACTAAGACCAATTAAGTGAGTAAAGAAAGCATGATACAGAATTCAGTATGCTACCACCTATTTTAAGAAAAACAAGTAACATAAAAGTTCCTCATTTTTGCTTATATGTGTACAAAAAATTTCTAGAACACAAGGGGCACTGATGTGGGAATGAGATTTTTACTTGTATATAACCTTTAGTATGCTTAAATTTTATTTCATATCATGTATGATATTACCCATTTAAAAAATGGTCATTTAGAATTTCTAAGAGGGAAAGACATGATAATAGAAGTTGGGAAAGTCCACGAAAGTTTTTTACAAATAGTAAGATGAGCTAAGACCTGATTTAGATTATGATAAGTCCAAAAAACTAAAAATGCATGTACTTCACAAAAGTAGGGGGAAAATAGTAAGCATATGAGGGGGAAAGTGAATATGAGGTACAGTTAAAGGAGAAATCTCTCCAAACTCAAGCACTGTATGGCAAGGAGGAGGAGATATCTGCCAGCTTATCTTATGCTGTCTCCCTGGGGGTGGAGTGGTTGTTCATCGTGCTGGTAACCACACGGCCAGCAATTTAAAACAATCAGTTCCTCCACGGGAGAAAGATGAGGCTTTCTACTTGCACAACTGACAGCCTTCAAAACCCCTGGAACATTTCCACCCTGTCCTGCAAGGTTGACTTGATGGCAGTGAAGTTGGCTGGACTCCTCTGCCTGCGCCCTGGTGGTTGAGGCACTAGGCTGCTAATCAAAAGGTGGGCAGTTAGAACCCACCATTTACTCTAAGGGTCATGCTACATTACTTTAGACCTATTATCAGGAAGGATTAGTCCCTAGAGAAGGACATGCTACTTGATAAAACAGAAGGTCAGTGAAAAAGAGGAGCCCTTCAGGAAGATATGTTAACACAGTGATTATAACCATGGGCTCAAACACGGCAACCACTATGGGCATGGCGCTGAACCATGTGAGCGCTGTATTCTCTCAGTCATAGACTTGCTATTGTTTGGAACCAAGACCAGCACAGAGATGCGCAGACTTTTCTCTCTCGGAGCTGTAGTTTAAGAGAGAAACTTTACTCTGGCAGTATGTTACTTATAAGAAAGAACACAGATAAACGCAAGAGAAGACGCCATTTTAGTAACTCTGCCGTGGTGGTGAAGAGGTTACATGGTATGCTGCAATCTGCATGGCTGGCGGTACAAAAACACCAGAAGCTCCTCGGGAGAAAGACCGGGTTTTCTTTCCCATAAAGAATTAGTGTCTTGGAAACCTACAGGGGATCACTATGAGTCAGTATTAACAACACATGTGCAAATTAATATGGAAGCATCTTGACTTGGTGAGTCAAGAGAGAAACAAGAGAAACAGCCAAAGATTTTGATATGAAAGGGTAATAGCAAGAACTACAGGGGTTAAAATTAAGAAGAAAAGAGCTACTTTGAGGAAAGTATTGATTTGGGGTGGAAATGAATTCTTAGGTTTAATATGAAATCTTTGAAAGTCAACTGTGTAGATAAAACTAACAAACTAGGGGCTGAGCCCCGGTGGCGTAGTGGTTGTGCGCGGGACTGCAGCCCACTGGGTTGGAGATTCAAATCCAGCAGCAAGGCTGGGCCTCCTACTCCCACCACCAGAGGGCAGTGAGGCCCACAAAACAAAACAAAAACTAACACACTAGATGTTGACAGAAAAGCAGTCAAAAGTAAAACCTATGAGAATCTGTCAATTCAAAAATGAAAGGAGAGGCCCACCAAAGGACAGAAATTAAGTAAACAAATGAATAAAAAAAGGCTTGGCAGAGTCCCAGAAACAAGTGAGGAAATGAAGACACTTGCAGTATCAAATGTAAGAAGGAACAGTTAAAACCACAAAAAAGTTATTATTGGAATTCTAGGAGTGAAGCCAGAATCATGAAAGAAAATCCCAGAAATTTCTACCACCAATACCCAAGGAAAAGAACAAAACCTGTTTTTGAAGACTAAAATTGCAAGCATACCACCAGCAAATAAAGGAGAACAAACTTATGCCGTAAGTTTTCAAAGGAAATCAGAAGATTCTCATGCTCTGCAGCATGACAAGATGCCCGATGCTACACCCATCATCCCAGGAGATAGTCTGAGGAAGCCTTAACAAAACCCTAAGAATTTACATTGAGCCTCTCCATTTGCAAAGAAGCTCAGTGAGGGAGTAAGAAGGGAAACCTGCAGAAAGTCAGGAAAAGGTCAAAGATCAAAGCCCCTCTTTCCTACAGACTTTTTTAAATGCAAGGAAGGCAGTCCCATCTTGTCATATGTCAGTCAGGAAAAGGTGAAGTCTGGAATTACAGGATTTTAAAAGAATCTTATTAAAGATGGGCAACCACTGGGGTAAGAGAGATGGCACTACCTAAAACCACTGGGAACAGAAATACCGTATGACCCAGCAATATCTTTACTGCGAATATTCCCCAAAGAAGTAAAAGGCAGAACACAAATACACATGTTCTCCCATGTTCATTTGCACACAACAGAATACGATGTATTCCTTAAAAAAAAAAAAAAAAAAAAGCAGTGAAACTATGAAACACCTCATGACATCAATGGATCCAGAAACTATTTTGCTGAGTGACATTAGTTAGGTAATCCCAAAAAGGACAACTATTGTGAGTCCACTACTATGATGATAACCTCCAAGGAGAACACAGGCTTCCGCTCTCTGGTCATGTAATTCAATCTGCTCTTTTCAAGAAACAAAGTGGAGAGCCAGTCTCATGTCCAGTACCACCCCCTCTGTATGGACATCTTAAAAAGCACTTCAATAAGGAACACTTCTCTGCAGCTGGGTCAGTTTCTGAGGTCGGGGGAGAGGAAAAAGACAATGAAGTTGCTGCCATACAGCATTGTGCTAATGTCACCCCTAATCAAAAGAGACTCGTGCAAGATGGGGGGTGGGGGTTGGTACATATGTCTCAGAGAATGCAACTATACTTCTGTTGGGTAATATGAATGGAGCAACCGCCTGGGGGAGGTGGGGGGGGAGAGCTTAACAATACTTACAAAGAACCCCAAGTGAGAATACACCTTGTATTATGTTCCTAATTGGACACTCTTGAACTAATTTCTATCCAGTCATTGGCAGCCCAGGTCACTGTGACTTTGGACTCTGTCCTTTCGGGGCACACAACATCCTTCATAGGCCACACCAGAAGGATTCAATGTAGAAACCCCATAAGAAACTGACATACTCCCATGGCTAAAATGTCCTGTGGAAAAAAGGCAGAGGACTGCTATCCCAAAGTCATGCACTTGGTGATCCCTGGATCTCTTGCTTTTAGGGTATTCAATCAATGGTGGCCGGAGACTACCATATATTTACTACGTCAATGTTCTCCTTGCTTTTTCTTCTAAAATGTATGTGTCTAGTAGTCACAGTGCTTTCTTTGTGCATGAGTGCTATTGAAAATTTTGTCCTACCACCAACGTGCATTGTTCATGCAAAGTGTCCAGTCACTTAAGAAGTTAATCAAGGACTGAGCCCTGGTGGTGTAGGGGTTGAGTATGGGACTGCAGTATGGGACTGGCATGGTGGTTCAAATCCAGCAGCAGCTCTCCAAGAGCAAGGCTGCACCTCCCACTCCCACCAGAGGGCAGTGATGCCAAAAATAAATCAACAAGTCAATAATTCCTGTTTGCAGTATAAAAACACAGCCTATACTTATATAATTTCCTTTTTTCAGAAGTGTTTTAAGTTCTATACCATTGCCTAAATTAGTGACAGTATCGAAAGAATTAGCTTATAGCTCTGATGTTTCTCAAGTGAACCAGACACATAAACCACAGGCAGATGAATGCACTAAGGCTCATAGGTAACCCTAGCCCCAAGTTCTTTGACACAGCCCCACTCAACACATTATCAGTAAAGATACAGAAGTTAGAGCACAGTGTGGAGAAGAACCCAGAGAGTGCTCGACTATCACAAAGAGTAGCACTCTGAGGTCTTAAAGCAGTGATCTCAACCTTCCTAATGCCGTGACCCTTTAATACAGTTCTTCATGTTGCAATGTCCTCCAACTATAAGATTATTTTCATAGGTACTTCATAATTGTAATTTTGCTACTGTTATAAATTGGGGGGACCTCTGTGAAAGAGTCATTTAACCCCCAAAGGGGTCACAACCAACAGGTTGAGAACCACTGTCTTAAAACAAGCAGCCATCTATGTAAGGTGTCATCTAAGTACTCTTGGGAAAAGCACACCAAGAAGTATAAATAATAAAATACAAATACAAAAGAGAGAACTGTATCAGAAATTAAATTATGAGTACTTGGTCTACAGAAGGCTAGAAATGGCAATGGGAGCCCAAAATCCATCTTCAGGGTCCTCCATATGGATTAAGCCTCTGGGGAATTCCCTCTGACTATAGTCCAGGGATATGAACAGCCTTCAATCAGACAGAAAGCACTGTAAAGTCAATAATGCCAGATGTAGTTAGGTTAAAATATAACACATCATTTGATCTCCATTTTGATCTATTATGGAATTATTTCAATTTTGATATTTTCTACTTTCTTCTCGATTGAGATTTTTCTGTTTTATCATTGTTGATTCTTTCTGCTTTGTTTCTTGTTTTTGTTTTGTATAATTTTATGTATATGAACTCCAGGATAAGTCAACCTACTGAGAATAATTACCTAGAGGAATAGCAGGTTTTGGGGGGAAATGGGGAACTAACAAAGGAAAATGTTCTGAAATTGATTGTGGTGATGTATACACAATCCTTAATGGGATTGAACAATTGAACCTTATGTGAAGTATATGTCAATAAAACTAAGAAAATCAAATCTTATTAAAAAAAACTCATCGATTGATTTAATTCTGACTCACAGCAATCCTGTAAGACAAGTTAGAACTTCCCCTGTGTGCTTCTGAGACTACAACTTTTCCCAGGTGTAGAAAGCCTTGTCTTTATCCCGAATCTTGAGAGTCCCCAAAAGAGAGTAAATCTCAAAAGACCCCTGCCAAACTATCCTCACCCCAGAGCTCTATGCTCTTAGTCCAAAGAAACTAGGATGAAAAGAAAAGCCAGTCTCTGGTGCTCCTTATTAAGCACAATTATATATGCTGGAAACAGTACTCATAACAACCAGAGAAAAGATGTGAAAGGTAGAAAGAAAGTGATGAACTCCTACAAACCCTAGGACTAGATTGCACTCCCCCTGCCCTCCCCCCCAAAAAAACAGCATAAGAAGGTCAACTAGACCCAGCTTTTCCCCACATGCAACCTGTCAACAGAGGGCAGTCCTTAGAAGCTACCAAACGGGAGTCTCCGATATCAGGTAAGCCAGACACGACCAGCAAGAAAAAACTGTTCAGTGGTCGAGTAAACTCCCTCATTCCCTGAAACACGTGAGACTTCATTCACCAACAGAAATGCAAGGAGGAAGGAGGAACTTACCATGGAGGAAAGTCACAGTGAACCAGCTGGTCGGGAAGCCTCTTTGTCCCCAGAGACCAAAGGATCTACTACTTCCCTACCCAAAGATACCAAGACTGAGGCTAGCACTGAGAAGAGAAGCAAAGCTTCAGCAAGAGTTTCAAACAAGAAGCTACTTACACTGTGCTGTTCCAGGAAGTGATTCTCCTGCCCAGAGGCATCAGGGCAGTTTGGGAGCACAGTAAAGAAATTCCATCACATATGTTCTTACTGACAAGACATCAGCCTAAGGGCTTAAGTAATCTTAAGGGCTACTGAGTCAGAACTGACTCTGGCAATCAATTTGGCTTTGAGCTTTATTTAAGATCAAGATCCTGATGATTCCGGAGGGAGGGGGGGAATGGGAGAGGGTGACGTGGTGGAAAGGGAGTGGTGTTAACCAACCCAGGGACCACGGAATAATAAGTGAACCAAAATCAGTGGCAAGGTGGGTGTGAGAGGCCTAATAGGGATTAATCAAGAGTAATGTAACCAAGAGAAATTACTGAAACCCAAATGAAGGCTGAGCATGATAGTGGGACAAGAGGAAAGTAAAAGAAAGTAAAGAAATAAGAGGCAAAGGGCATTTATATAGGTCAAAATACAGGCATGTACATAGATAAATATATTTATATAAGATGATGGGAAAATAGATCTATGTGCATATATTCACAGGCTTAGAATTAAGGCAGAAGGACATTGGGCCTCCACTCAAGTACTTCCTCAATGCAAGAACACTTTGTTCTATTAAATTGACATTCCGTGATGCTCACCTTCCTGACATGATAGCTAAAGACAAATGTGTGCATAATCAAAAATGGCAAAGAAAGCTGATG
>PVJH01030753.1:0-24455 GCA_004026705.1 Nesogale talazaci
CTATAAAGTATCATGCTGTCTTCTTTTTTTGAGTGTCTATTTCATTGTCTATCAATAAGTTTCTATGTTCTAAGTATCTTATTGAAAAGCGTCAATAAAATACAAACATGTTATATTAAAACCTCAGAAGACAAAGAGACCATAAAATATCATCTAATCAAATTCCCACTTTTGATAGATGAAAAATGGAAGCTATAAGAAAGGTCAATAACCTATCCAAATATGTTAAAATTGTCTTTTCTCCCCTCTGATTATTTAGATAGCCGCCCGTGTCCTCTCATTCTCTGGGACTCCTCTTTAGCTGCAACAAATAACGAGACTCACTCCTCTGTGAAGCTCACCTGGGGAAGGTATCAGGAATTGCTGAAACAGAAGTGTTGGCAGAAGGGCCGAGTACCCAAACCTGCATGGGGCTGTACTGAAATACATCACCACGAATGGTCCAAGATGGCACTCTTTGATTTTTTGTTACAGGTAAGCCCTGTAAATCAAGTAGTTATTTATGTAAGACTGACATTGAGTTCTAGCCATCTGACACTAAGAAATGTTTAATACCTTGAGTGTTTTGTGAAGAGTCTGAACTTTATAATGCTATGATTTTAATGCTATGATTATAATAGCACTAAATTATTTTATTAATTTCTGGAGAAGTAACTTACGAGTCATATTGCAGGAGTTGTGGCTGAGCAATCTTACTTCATTGGAGTACGCTAAGTATCCACCCAAGCTCTCACAGCTTCTGAAAGCTGCAGCTAGGACTCACTGAGAACAGGTGGTACGGAAATGTGCAAGGAAGAACACTGGCAATCTGATGGAAGGTAGTGCGGTCTTCTTTACATTTACAGACCATTCGTTTCGAATGGTTTCCTACTCTCCTCCAAAGTTACAGTCTCAGAAACCCACACGAGGTAGCTGAGAATCAACACTGACTGAATGGCAGCAAGTTTCGTTGTAGGTCTTTCACTATGAATAAGATTGAGGATATGTTTTGAAATGTTTCCTTTTTTAATATGCACAGCTCTTTTTCTTGGAATTGCTTGTTCAAATTTTTGTCTACTTTAAAAAGAACATTGCATTCTCTACCTTTGTATTATGGATTTATTAAATCCCTTTTTAGATGCTAAAGATTAACCAAAAATCAAAACCAAGCTCATTGCCATGAAGTCAATTCTCATTCCTAGTGACTCCCGTGAATTTCCAAGGCTATCAATCTTTATGGGTGTGGGAAACTTTCTCTTTCTCCCATGGAGTGGATCTGAACTGCTAATCTTGTGGTTAGCAACCCATGAAGATTAACTTTTATTGATCCGATATGTGTGAAAGGGAGAAAGACAAGGTTTTCTACTCCTGCACAGAGTTATGGTCTTGGAAGCCCCCAGAGGTACTACTGTTCTGTCCTGTGGGGGCATCATGGGTTGTATTAGTCTTGATGCAGTGAATGGTATGTCTGCAACCATTTTTTTTCCTGAAATTTCGCTTATGGTAGTTTTTCTCCATATAATTTCTCCCCTTACTGTTTGTGATAATACATTAATAATTTTTGACTTCCTATGTTTAGTGTCATGTGTAAGAAAGTGTGTCTTGAATGAAGAAACAAATACACTTAGGCTATTTTTCTTGAGTACCTAGTGCATATAGTTATGATGGTCTATACAGAAACTTTTCTAATCAATGAAATTCAATTTTTAGAATATAAGATTATATGTCTTATGTAAATGGCATTTGGGGATGTATTAGATAAATTTTATGAGCGATTTTAGAAATATTATTATTGATGCAAACTCAAACCGCTTATGCTCTGATTTTAAAGTGAGAGCAAGAAATACAAAACCCAATTGTTATTTTTTTGTACACAGCATTCTTTTTGGTCTGCCCAATTAATGCATCTACATTCACAAAGGTCATGCCATTTTACTGCCTCTGTAAATGTGCTGGCAACACAAGGAGTCTTTTATTCTTGAAGTGTGGGGGTATGTACTTCAGAGACAAAAGCTCACCTCCATGGAAATGACACTGAGAAGTGTTCGAAGCAACCTTTAAGTTTTTGAGACTTGGGAAAAGTTTTCTCAAATGATTACATAAAATAAGAAAAGGAAATTGAGAATGAAGAAAATTTGTTCCTTGACATAAGAAACAGTATAAGATAATGTTCAATAATGTTCAGTCTGTAGTCAGCCTGATAAATTTGAATCTCAACATTACCACTTGACCTTGAGAAGTGACTTACAGTTTCTCTCTTAGTTTCTTCATTCACACTCAGGAATAATTATAGTTTTTATTTGCATATTGATTAAGAGTTATCGATATGACTCAGTATCTTTATTCATGTATGTAGTAAGTTATTCAGTAGTGATTATTCAGGATTAGGTATTTGATCTTTTATAAATAGTCATAGAGATACATTTAAAACAAAAATCAAATATATTTATTTGATTTTAATATTATTCTTATTCTTATATTGTGCCATCATTCTCATTCATTAAATGATGTCAGTCACAACTCATTTAATTTTCTCTATTCTCTGGACTTCCATATGTATATTATAGGTTTCAGACAATCAGGTTTTAATTAATTTTGACATGTGTGTCTTCTCTAATAAGCTGTGATTTTTCTCATGGAAAAGTTCCTGTATTATTCAATGGTACAATGATTCTATTACGCAGTATAATGTTTAGATATTTCTCAGTTACTTTGATATTATTTAATTGATCAAAGAAAGCTGCCTAGTATATTAAAATATTAAATACTATCAAACTTAAAGTATTAGCAGTGAAAGAAACAAAAGAATACTTGCAATACAGAAATAATTAAAATGTTATTAAAGGAAGATAACAAAGTTTGTAGAATGAAAAAAATTGAATGTATAAAATACCTAATACTTGCACTGTTTGGTGAAGTCCTTCAGACACTGAAAATTTTAAGAATAACTTACTGGTCAATGAGAAATTAAGGGAAATTTAAGGGAGCCCATTGACGCTACATGTAGGGAGATGTTTTCCTCCATCATCAACGAAATTAGCTCCAAAAATTTTTTTAGTTTTAATTTTCAAGACTCATTTTGAGGACTTATTCTAGCTGCTAAGTAGACTTAGGGTTAATGATACAAAGATGCAATTTTTATTAATGATCTGATTGCTTCAACAAATAGTGCTACCAAAGGAAGATGAAAAAGAAAAAATAGGAACTTGTATATTGAAAGAGACATATGGAATATATATTTTAAAGATATTTGAATATTGATTGGAAATTTGGTCATACAGATTTGGTTTAGTACAATTTAATTATAGAGAACATAAATAGAATGGGTGATTGGTAATTAAATTAAGAATGACTAGCTGTTGATTTTTTTTCTTATTGGATGATAGACAGGTCTCTAGTAGTTAATTGTTCTCTACTTTTGTATTCCACAATAAATATTTTAATTGTCCAAAAATGGTATAAATCCTGGAGTTGTTATTCTTCTGGAATTATGAGGTAAAAAGGGGAAAGAAAAGGGGGAAGAGTGTACATGAAAAAAATAAAAAAATTTTCAGATATATCCTGGTAAAGGGCTAAATGGGTGGAAAAGTTCTATAAAGGTGGAAATGACACTTATGAGAACTCTCTTACTCCCTACTTGTGTTTTTCTCCTAGGTGGCTGTGAGTAATAAGCTTTTGTTCATGAGTCCAATAAGCAACATTAACAATCATTGATATGAATTTTTATGTATTGTTCCTTCAACTAGCTCCTCTGTCCCACACATGTCTGGATGCTTAGGGATTCGCAGTATAGCTATAACCTTTAACTTCTTTCACACTTGATTACCTGGATAAATATCTTTCTATTTAATGTGTTTCCATAGTGCAAGTACAAATTCTTTGTAAATTTCATCTAAATGAAAAGAGCATTCTTTTGATTGAGAAGACACTTATTTTTACGGGAACATCTTCTATGGTAGATAAGAAAAAATTCAACTATTGCTCTTTTGTGAAATTATGAGCATCTCCCATTGTCCCACATATCCCCTTATAGAGGAGCCCTGGTTGAGTAGTGGTTACTAATTCAGCTACTAACTGCAAGATCAGCAGTTCAAAATTACCAGTCAGACTGGGGGCGGGGGGGTGGGGGAAGACAGGATCTCATATTGCCATAAGGAGTTATAGACTTAAACACACAGGAGCAGTTCTATTCTTTCCTATAGGGTTATTATAATGTAGGAATCAACTTAATGGCAGTAATTTTTGTTTTAGGGTTGGGTTTGTTTTTGTTTTTTGATTAATCATTTTATTGGGACCTCTCATAGATAGTATAACAATTCATAGTTCAATTAAATCAAGTGCAATTGTATAATTGCTGCCACCATCAGTTTCAAACCATTTTCTTTCGTCTTGAACTTCTTGCTATCAGCTCCCTTTATTCCCTCCCTTCTCCAGCCAACTCCCCAGAAACACATATTATATATTATTTTTGATTTGTTTTTGCCATATCTCACACCATTCAAAGTATCTCTTCACTTATGGTTTTGCTCTTTGTTTTCCTCCAGTGAGGTTATCCTCCCCTTCCTGTACCCTCAGGGAATCATTACTCCCATGACTATTTCTGAGTGACTATCTATCTTGGCTTTCATGTATCCAGTGATTTTAATTATACAAATGAACATCCTCAGGTCTAACGAGATTAATGAAGTAAAACAATGGCCATAATGGTAAGGGGAGGAAATATTAAAGAGCTAGAGAATAGGTATATATTTCCTCAGTGCTATTCCCCACCCTGGATATATCAACTCTTTCCTGTGGCCCTTCTATAAGGGACTTTCCAATTCTCTTACAGGTAGGTTTTGTTTCTCTACTTTGTCCATACGCCTTGATGTAAATTTTATTGCTTGTTTTTGAACTTCTGATGCCTGTTATCATCGACACCTCATGATCACACAAGCTGTTATACTTTTTCATGTGGGCGTTGTTGTTTTCCTGCTATATGGTTGCTTGTCTAATGAAAAGCCTGTAAGAAGGTAGTTGGGATATATTTTTAAATCATTTTATTTAGGAATCATACATAGTTTATCACAATACAAGAAAAGACATACTGTGCCAGGCACCTTCACATGCCTACTGCCATTATCATTCTCCAAACATCTGTTTTTCCACTTCTGCTCTTCATATCAGCTTCTCATTCCTCTCCTTCCCTCCCTGCTCCCCCCTTCCCCACCAACCCTCAATACTTTATAAATTGTTGTTATTTTTCATACGTCCTACGTCCTACGTCTCCCCTTGCCCACTCCTCCAAAGTCCATCCTCGAGATAGGAGGTTAAGTGGAGCTCCTTGTGATTGGCTCCCTCTCTCTAACCCACCTTCCTTCCACCCATCCAATAGCTCCACTCTCACTACTGGTCCTGAGGGATTCATCTGTTCTGAGTTCCCCTTATTTCCAGTACCCATATCTTCCAGTCCACCTGGATTATAAGGTAAAATTGGGATCATGATAACTGGAGGGAAGAAACTTTCAGAAATTAGAGGAAAGTTGTTTGTTCCATCGCTGCTTCACTGTACCTTGACTGGTCTGTCTCCTCCCTGCAACTCTTCTGTAAGAGAATGTCCAATTGCCCACAAATTGGCCTTGGGTCCCCACTCTGCTCTCCCCCTCAGTCATAGTCATATTTTTAATAGCCATGCACCATCAACTTTCTTTACTACATATGTTTATATACCCATTTCATCTTTAATAATCATTTCAGAAAGGTGAGTATTATATAATTCCTTATTATTAAAACAAATGACTCTTGAACTGAGGTAAGATTTATGTAGAGGCCCAAAGTCCATCAGCTTCCTTGAGATTTTACATACATATATATGCAAATATACCTGTCTTTATATATTTATATATGTATATTCACAATAGGGAACAAGAAAAAACCCCAAACCCTGACTTGTACTGGGCGGAAGAGCACTTTCAGAGTATGCATTTTGCTCTCTAGGTGAGCATCAAGCAACTCGTTGTGTGTTAGTACACCCAGTGGTATCACCTGGGAAGGCTTTCTCTGGTCACAATGAATTTTTTTGTGAAAGCAATTTTGCTCAAACTTTATTTTTTTATAATGGCCAAGTTAAGAGAAAAGTGTGTGGCTGTTCACCAGTTTAGTTTCCTGCCCAGGGAAAATATTGCAGAAATTATTATGATGTTGAAAGCAGCACTATGAAGACAGAACTATGGGGAAACTCAAATATATGAGTGCTTTTATTATTTCAGAAAAGGTGATGTTAATTGATGACAAACTTTGTTCTGGACATCTGTCAATTTCCTGAACAGACAAAAATGTTGACTCATAGTGCATTTGGAGTTTGGTCCATGAAGTCAGATTTTTAGTCAAACTTTGTATTTAGATGTTCTGAAAAGATAACATAATAATATATGCATCAAAAAACTTGATTTTTTTGCAGATGGGGGTCCAGTTAATTAGTCCACACAGCAGTACAGAGGGCTCAGTTCAACTCACTTTCATGGAATAGTTTACATATTGGAAGTCCTTCAACTCACAAGGGTTTCTGGGTCCAAGGTCAAGGAAGAGGACAGTGGAGTCCTCCCTTGAGCATGGCAGGCGAGAGTCTGCCTGCAGGCAGCAAGCAGCAGGGTGGGTCAGCAGTAGTCTGTAGCTTAGAAGCTTACCAAAGCAGGTCGGATGGGATATCAAACTCAAGTCATGCAAGGCGGCAGGACCCACCGGCTTCAAGCTCAAAGCATGGACACACAGCAGTGTCGTGAAGCAGTACTTGAGGGACCCTCAACCTCTAGTGACATAATCCAGGGATTGGGTTGGCCCACAAGGGGTGTACCTCACAGATTGAGCAAGAGAACTAGCGACTGCGGCGGCACCCTGGTCCAATCACCCAAGAGCAAGAGAGATGAGGGTGTGTGAGGAGCCGGCTGTCGCTGTCCTACACTGACGCACGTTGCCATGCTCTCATGCTGTGACACACACAGCCTTTCCTGCATCGGTTCCTGGCATTTATGTTTAGTTTATATTTTACCCTCTTGTATAAACTATATAGCTTGCTCTGCTTGTATTACATTTTAGTCACTATACCCCTTTGTATTACTTTATAGTGCTTACATATGTTGTAACCTTTAGTCCATTAGATCATATTGTAGCTTTGTGATTGGTTGCTGTAAGTTGCTCGCTTCACTCTGTATACCCTTATTAGCATATGGACGTCTTTGAGGACTATAGCCCCTTTTGTGCGCCTTTTTTCCCTTATATGGTGCTTACCAGGATTGGCCCTCTGTTGACTACCTCATTAGCATAAGCTGTGACCTTTACTCCTGATCATTGGCTATATATACCCTGAGCTTTGCCCCGATAAACGAGACTTGATCAAACTCCTGTCTTGTCTCCATTCTCTGTGTCTCCTGCCCATCTTCCTTTCCAGGCCTCCGGATCGGAACATCAAGTTGAGTGACTTGTGGGCCTGGTCAAGGGTGGGTCTAGTGGAGCCCATTATCTCCTTGTCCTCCAATCAAACTGTGACCTTTCATATCCCACATGTTCCTATTGGCCAGGTTGGAACAATAAACCTACTATCTCATCAACACCCTTGCTTACATAGTTATCTCAGTATACCCATTTTGGGTATAAACAGCATGCCTCTAGCCCCATGGACATTATTCATCTGACCTTACTCTGTTTGACTTCTTTTTGTGTCTATGAATGAAGAGGGAATGACGACATAGGAAAAGTTAAAAAACAAAACAAAACCCTAGGGAAGTGCTGTGAACTATCCAAACAGATGTGTTTGAACAATGTTTCCAAGAACGGAATAGCATAATTGACAAATGTAATAAGTGTAATGGATAAAACTTTGAAGGTGAAAAGGTTGTTTTGTAAAAAAAACATTAAAATTAATACATAGCTTTGAAAAAGAAAGCGAATTTTTGAAAAAGCTACCTAATTCCCCCTCATATACATATCTATATATCAATATATAATTATGTTAGGGTTCTTTAGAGAAACAAAACCAGGGCACTAATAAATTTATATCTATGTATATAGATAGAAAGATATCTAACATAAGAAATAGATGGTTAGCTAATCGATAAAGCAACTCACTGGCAGTCCTTCGAGTCTCGAGGGCCGCCTAGTAGTCCTCTGTGGAGCAATTCAGGCTATGCAGCCACAGACAGCAAACAGCAAGGGAGGTCACCAGCAGTCAGCCAGATGACAGGGTCCCAAAGTCCCCAGCTCAAGAGATGTATATCCCAGGAGTATGGCAAAGCAGGGCTTGAAGGAACCTCAACTCACAGCAACACAGTCCATGGATTAGGTGTCCCACTGGTAGTGTAACTTGAATATCAAGGTTCAGGACAAGCAAGACAGTCACCTGGTCCAGAGGTCCAAGAGCAAGAGAAAGAAAGGCAAGGATTGCTGAACCATTTATATCCCTTCCCTTCAATTAATCTCACGTGTTCATTGGCTATGTTGTCACAACAAACCTACCTATTTTCATTGTCCATGTTGGCATAACAAACCTACCTATCACTATAATTTTTTCTGCCTTATTTCCTCTTTTTTTTCTTTCCTCTTGCATCACTATCATGCTTACCCTTCATTCAACTCTCAGTGATTTCTCTTGGATATGTTTCAATTGAACAAACAGGACCAGGAACACTACATCCTCTTCATAAATTTTCGAGCCCTTTCTGTTCCCCTGACCCGTTGTTATTGGCTCACTGCCCCTCCCCCCCCACCACCACTGCCAATGAAGATTTGTCACTGTGTCCTTGGGGTTGCTTCTCCTGAATGTCTTAAATAGATAGTTTGGTTTTTGATTCTTTATTTGATATCCTGATGCTCTGTGGTTAATGTTTTATTCAGAGGGAAGTGATGAACAACTCACATATTTGGATGTTCTTGTAGCAAGATCTTAGACAATGATCTCAAATAGTAGGCCAATTTTATTGTGTGGAATCACAATGCTGCCACAAGTGTGTCAGGATACATGTTGGGCTGCTAACCACAAAGTCAGCAGTTCAAAACCACTAGTCATAATGACTCAGACACTTTTCCTGTAGGGTGGCTATTCATTAGAATTAACTCTATGGCAGAGAGTTTAGTTTTTTTGTTGTTGTTGTTTTGTTTTTCTGTATATTTATTCACTAATCTAAGAAAGCAAATAATTTATGCTCTATTTTAGTTGCTAGAAAAAAATGAAGTCTCGGTTAGTTAGATGATGTCTTAGATTCAAGTGGTAAACAAATTTTGAGATGACTTTAGGCAACATTAGACAGCATATTGAATTGGCGACAATCAAGAGATCAAGAGATCAAGGAGATCTAGGGATCTAAGGGCGTACTTTCAAGAGAGACTTGTCCCTGGAGAAGGATATCATGCTTTATAAAGTAGAAGATCAACAAAAATGAAAAACAAACAAACAAAACAACCCTCAATAATTGACATGAGGATTGCTACAATAAGATCAAACCAATGTATAGAAACTATAGTGATGGTGGTGTTAGTGGAGGAACTGGAGGCTTTAGATTTCTCTTTCTTTTTTTAGGCTTTTCCTTTTTAGGTACTTGTTATACTAGAAGAAAATAGTCCATCCAAATGAGAGATAAGAAAAAATTTCCAACAGAGTGCATAAATTATTCAAGATTTATTTCCAGCATGATAATATAGATAGGTACTTTAGCTAGTTTGAGAGTTCTATGGGGTGGAAAATTTTATACTTGTGCACATCTTCTGTTATTGGCTGGCTTTTCTTAGATTACCTCTCCTTCACAGATATTGCCTATACAACCCAAGTTCATGCTATGTCTTGTTTTCTAAACAGAACCCAAGGATCAATTCAATTCACACAGTCATTTGTGAGGGCAATGCACACATTTGAGGAGCTCTGATGGCCCAGTCTTTATACATTGGGCTGATAACCACAAGATCAGCAGTTTGAAACCACCAGCTGCTCTGGGAGAGAAAGATGAGGCTTTCTACTCTCTAGGGCAGCAGTTACCAACCTGTGGGTCACAACTCCTTTGGATGTTGACCGACCCATTCACAGGGGTTACATGATTCATAAGAGTAGCAAAATTACAGTGATGAAGTAGCAACGAAAATAATGTTATGGTTACAGTTTCCCCACAACATGAGAAACTGTATTAAAGGGTCAGGGTATTAGGAAGGCTAGGGCTTGCCATCTTGCTGCCCCAGAGGGGCAGTTCTATCTCTACTATACTAACTGTGAGTAGGAATTGGTTCAATGGCAGTCAGTTGAATTGAGGGAACATATTCAGTCCATTGCCTTTTAATACCTTTTCCTCAGAGTGTTAGAAATTCCTTCCCTTTGAAAACTATAAATAAAGTATATGTGCCCTTTTTGCCCTTCATCTCCCTCTGTGGTGAGGTTCTCTATTATTCTCCCTCTTCCCCATCCCCTGAATCTAGCTGGCTTATCTAGCAGTATTGCAGGACTAGACAGTTTTCCCTTCTGCCATCACAGTTTTCCTTTCTGATCTATACAGAAAAGACTCAACCATACCTGACATCAAAGAATGATAGTGATCAGAGGGTTCAGATCACAAGACATGCCTGACTTTATTGTGAAGCCACCTTCCTTACTTCTTTTCATGGTAATAATTGGAGCTGTCTGGTTATAAAGAAGCACTCAGATAATATTTATAGAAGGCTAGTATAGATATTAAAAAGGATAAGCTCCAAACTGAACAGGTTTAAACATGCCCATCATGAACATGTATTGTAGTTCCCATAGAATTCTAATTACCCCAAACTGAATCAACCCGTTATTATAATGAAAACTCAAAGGTTGGACTTTGACATGGTATCTGTCATATGTATGCTCCTATTTTGTCATTAAGAGAAATGGTTTCAGTATTAGCGATACCAAGAGGTGAGAGCCAGCTCACAAATGGAACCAGAGCTGAGATGGTCAGGGTCACAATAAAAATGGATATCAGACATAAAGAGAAGAAACAAAGTTGGGGTATAGGAAGCTCAAGAAGAAGGAATTTAAAGACCCAGATCTTTATTCAAGGCAGGTTTACATACAGCTCTTGTCATGTATCCTGCATTCCATAACAAGGTCTCAAGGGTTGTTGACAATTTCTTTGAAGGCAAACAAAGAAGCAAGAATATTTTAGCCTATTAGTCTACCATCTGGAAGGAAAATAAAGCCACCTGCAGAAGTCTGTGTTTCAGCTATTTCCCAGGACACAGGAGAGAAAGTGTCTACTTCTCTTCATTGAAGGCCAGACCATCTAGTGTCAACTCCTTCTCACAGGCCTGCCTAAACCACGATAGGGGTCGTCCTGTGGTCCTTGAAGCAGCAGAGGAGGTTCAGACTGTTCTGTAAGTGCAGTCTGTTACTTGGAAGCCTCATGTTCATCTATAGACAAAACTCCAGACATCTTATATAAGGAGATGTTCCAAATTACCTCTTGATATTACAATTTCATTCTTGGTACTACTTGCAATAAGTGAGCAAATTATCCATAAATCAAAGTACTTATTGAATGCTTGATGGAAAAGATACATCCACATCTGTTTTCAATCTCAAGAAATATATATATTTTCAGATAAAAGGATATAAATAAAGTGATAAAAACATACCAATATGTCAGGCCTTTAGCTCAAGTTCAAAGAGCCAGAGGTAAACGAGTCTGATGCAGAATCTAATACCAACAAAAGTCAAAGTCAGCTTTTCCATAACCTCCTTATATTGGAAGGAGCTCCCACGCTCAGGGAAACAGCCTTTGAATTGCCTCAGGGATGTAACCTCAGTTGAGATATTGCTTGCTACTCTAATCTTAGCCTACTAGAGAGCTTTTATGATTGATTGCGATCACGTTATGTTAGTTCAGACTGCACGCAATTGCTAGGTGTTAACTGACAAAGCATTGAGCATTCTGGCTCAGTTAAAAAATACACTTTACGATTATATAATATAAAATACAATATATTTATTTTTTTGTAAAGGGTATTTTTAATTTTTGCTATGCAATATATGCATACACAGAGGCATAGAACTGTGAGATGATAGAGTTATCTGTTGTTAATAAATGTTGTTTGTTACATGTTTATATTCCAATTCATAGAGGCCAGATGTATGTGAAAGAAAGGCAGCCTGTACATTGGTTGTTATTTCTTTTAATCTAGTTCTCTTTTTTCCTTCCTTTTCAATATTTTGTTGAAAATGTTTTGTTTAACTCTATTTTGTAGAAAACTCCCATGTTTGGTTTTTCTAGTTTGAATCCTATAGTGCCATTAACCTGCCCCAATATAGTCCATATTATGAAGATCCCTGGTGGTATAGTGCTTACACAGTGGTTAGGTTGTGACCTACTAGGTCAATCATTTGAAACCACCAACTGTTGTATGGAAGACAAAGCAAGCTTTCTATTCTCATAGACAGTCACTGTTGTGGAAACCTACAAGGAGGTTGTTGTGAGTCGGAATCTGCTCAAGGGCAGTGAATGAGCAATTCACTATGTTATTGTATACTGTTAGAGGGATTCCTAGACTCCATTAGATCCTTACTTAATGTGGGGCTTAAGGTTTCTTTCTTTTCTTTGTTTTAAATAGGTAGTGGTTTTGTGTTTGTCAACCAGAAGGCACATTCTGACTGGTTAGTTTTTCATTTTGCAACATTAGCAGCTAATGATGATCAGTGTGGATACATAAATTTACTAGACATTGAAAAATAGTGATTTTTATGTCTATCATTACTTCATGTATCTCCTTAAGTACTTCTGTGAAGGAATTTTTTTCTTCTCTTTTGTTACCCAGTGGCTCCTGTTTTATGGTAAAATTGGCATTATATTTAAGAGACACTATGATTTGACTTTCTATTTTTTTAACTGTTCCATGCATATCTGCATGATTACTTCATATAATACATTGTTTCATATAGTATATTAATTTGATTTACTGTCAAATGAACATGACTCTAAGCTCTTATTTATCACTATAACATTGCTCCTACTCTCCCCCATCAAACATATAGTCTATCTATTTTTTAATGTCTAGCTCAAATTTTCTGTATACAAAGTCTTCTTGGAACAATTTAACCAGAATGCTCTCTTTTCTCTGGATACCCAATATCTGCTTTAAAAACTCTGTACTCATTTTAATAAATACATTCCTATATTAACAACATAGAAAAGTGTTTATATAAAACAGATGGGTTTAAATACCAGTTTGAATTGTGAATGGTGTAATTTTGAAAATTCACATTCTGTCTGAACTTTAATTCCTTATTCTTTAAATGGGGAAATAATTCTACACTTCCACCTTTATCCCTTGCTCAGTGTATGTGAATAACACAAAATTATGCATATCAAGTACTTATCAGAACGTCCAGCATATAGCAAGTACATAAAAATCAGCACGTTCATCATCAAAGACCACCTCATTTGAACTTGTTATAAAAATGAATATGTGTTCATTGCTGTGTTATGCTGGGTTCTCTAGAAAAGCAAAATCACTGACACTTTCATAGATATGTAAAGAAATACATTTATATTAAAAACAGATAGCCTACAGAGCTGTGGTGCATGGTATGTCCAGATGGGTCTGTTGTTGAGCTGAAGGCTCTTCCTGAATCAGGCAACTGCCAGGGCAGAGATATCAGATCAGGCCTGTAGCTCGCAGAGCTGGACAAACTCAAGGTCAGCAGATAATGTGGCAGGCCATTGATAGCTTCAAGGGTCTTCGCGTGATATGGTGAACCACTGGCTCAAGAACTGGAGATCAATGTAAAGGATATCTTATCTAGGTCAGCAAGATGAAAGCAGTTCTCCACAGCACTTACTTAAATACCAAGTGGGCCACACTCCTGAGGAGACCATCAGTGTTCTGGCCGGGGTAATTTTTTAGCTCTTAGAAGATCCCCTTATGGAGTTGATTACATGATGTTAGATCACATTGTAGGGAAGGCCTCAGCTGCCGAACAACGGCAAATCCTGGCCCAACCAGGCTGTCACAAAACCTATCACAATGGCTGCGTTTCCATGAATCCCTAATTCTGCAAGCTTATCCTGGTTGAAATTATGTAGGCCCTTCTTGGAATTCTTCACTCTAATGACATTCTTTGGGGACCCTGCTTTCAGAAATGAAGTCCTGTCACTCAGGTTGGGCTTGAAACCAAACCCAAACCCAGACTCCTTTCCATCGAGTCAATGCCAACTCAGTGACTCAGTAGGAGAGGGTCAAACTGCCCGTGTGAGTTTCTGATTGTAACTCTTTATGGGAGTAGAAAGCTGTATCTTTCACCTGAGGAGCAGCGGTGATTTCAAACAATGGCCTTGCTACAAACAACAGCGCAATGTGTGAGCACTCTGCCTCCATGACTCTGGCGGGTTCGGCCAGTTGGTAGGTAGACATTTGTCCAAAAGGAAAGAAATGCTGTGCTCATTAATTCTAGTATAAAAATTCTAGTATAAAAATTTTCATGGGGCTAGTGAGACTTTCATGCTCAGATTCACCTCCGTTTTCTTTGTTGAAACATTTAAATTATTTCAAAAACCAAATAGTAACACAACAACGATTATGTTTATATCTTCTAGAATTGTCTGGATTTTAAAAAATATTTACTTTTCATCTTATTTTTTGGGGGGGTGGGGGACATCATCCTTATTTTATAGATAAGAAATACTACAAAGAAGTTAAAGACCCCACTGTCTCCTCATGGTCCCATACTGCACTTATTAGCATTTACCTTTTAGTCCAGTTAAAAATCAATTTACACTATCAAAAGATATAGTGTCTGGAGTCTTAAAGGTTTAAAAGTAAACAAGCAACCATCTATCTCAGAATTAACAAAGCCCACATGGAGGAAGCACACCAGTCTGTGTGACCATGAGGGATCAGTATCAAAGAAATAAAAATTTTATCACTGTAAATGAGAGGAAGCACAGATTGAGGACCCAAATCCCATCAGTAGGTGAAACAACATCCCTATTGGGTCCTGTTGTGATCATCCCTGAAACAACATCCCTGTGTTGAAGGGTTCAGTATCAAAGAAATAAAAATTTTATCACTGTAAATGAGAGGAAGCACAGATTGAGGACCCAAATCCCATCAGTAGGTGAAACAACATCCCTGTTGGGTCCTGTTGCGATCATCCCTGAAACAGCATCCCTGTTGCGATCCCTGAGCGGTCGCAGGGAGTTGACGGGCCAGTCAAGGTACAGTTAGCAACAGTGAAATATGCAACTTTCTTCTAGTTCTTAAATGCTTCCTCCCACCCACTATCATGATTCCAAGTCTACCTTACAAATCCAGGTAGACCAGGGGATGTATACTAGAGCCCATGTATACATGTATACATGGGAAATTCAGGACAGATGATCCCTTCAGGACCAGTGGTATGAGTGATGATAATGGGAGGGTGGAGGGAAGGTGGAGTACAAAGAGGGAACCAATTACAGATATCTACATATATCCTCCTCTCTGGGGTCTGGACAATAGGGAAGTGGGTGAAAGGACACATCGGACAGTATATATCTCTACAGTTGACCTCTCATCAAGTCTGGTAGGAAGACATATTTTTTAGAATTTAATAAGATAACATTTCATTAGGAACCAGACATATCTTCCTCATTCTCAATATATTATTGTTACATATAAATTTTTTAAGTGGTGAAAAGCAAGAAATTAGTTTGAAGACTAAGATGCACTTGACCCAAAGCAACTCATGGCATTTTCAATAGTTTCATACACATGTGAAAGCTGAATATTAAATTGGAAGATTGGAAAAGAATCAATGCATTTAAAGTGTGCTTTTATAGAATCATGAAAGTTTCCTGAACTTCTAGGAGAACAAATAACTGTGTACTGGGAATGTATAGCCAGAATGTTCCTTAAAAGCAAGGATGGTATAATTTTGTCTCACATCTCATTTACTTTGGACATGTTATTAGGAGAGACCCGTCCTTGAAAAGAAGACTATTCTTGGTAAAGTGTAAGAGCAGCAAAAAAGAGGAAGAGCTTGATGAAACTGATTGATGCAGCACCTCCCACAATGGGCTCACACATAGCAATTATGAGGAAGATACAGGTTCAGAAGGTACAGACTAGTGTTTTGTTCTGCTGCTATGAGTGGGCAGTCACTGGATGGTGAGTAGCAACAACATGATGACTTTTTAAAGCTTTCTGGCTCCTTATTGGCCCAGGAAAGAGCAGAAAGGGTTAAGATTATGTGAAAGCTTGTGTTCACTCAGTGAGATAAAAGTTCCAGTGTGCTCAAACTCATTTTCACAATATTCGATTTGTCCATTAGCAAAGATCACCAAAAGACGTACAGAGCTTATAAGTATCATTACTATTGTAGAAACAAATTGAACTAGATTGCCTGAGGTAGTGATTTTTCCCTAGGGTCTTTCAGGCAGTCAAACATAGCTTCATAACAGTATTGAGCCATTTTTCCTTTATTCACCTGCGTGGACACTTTGCTATGTAGGTAAAACTTTTGGCACCTTCACATAAATGAAGGCATGGCCCCAAATGCTGTGTACTGATAGTTATGCTACTCTTCACTGCCATGCCATTAACCCAAACCCAAATCCAAACCTAAAATTTACTGAAGTATGTCCTTGGATGAACCTACAAAATACATTACTTTTATGCAATCTTTATCAATAAGCATACAGATTTTTAGTACTCTGTAGGATACAGTGGAGAGAATGGATAAATAACTTTTCCACTGGAATGACTCTCTTGAGGAAAGCCAGTAACAGTTATTTGAATTATGAGCTGAAGTATGTTTTTCAAGAAATATTATTTTCAAAAAAAATATATAACATTTTCACTTCCCATTCCTCTCATCTTTTTTGAAAGTATATGTATTTCTTTTTTAAATGCTATTTATTATAGTAGTAAGAAATGAATTTGTCAGTATTGTTTTAAAATGAACTAATACAGATTTATTTAAAATAATGTATGAGTCTTAATGTCTATATTATAATCCACATAAATGAATATTTATGCTCTTTGAGATTTTCAATATTTTTAAGCAGGACAAAACTCAAATAAAAACATGTGAGAACTGCTATTCTACAGTTATTTTTCTTAATTAAGCTTCATTTAGTACCTAAAACAAAACAAAACAAAACAAAACCAAAAAACCCTCCTGCCATCGTTAGCTCTGATTTGCAGTGATCCCATTGTGTCAGGGTAGAATTGTACTGCCTAGCATTTCTCATGATTGCATTTTCTTCTGATATTCACCGGGTACTCTCACATGGTCCCTTCTCGTTAGAAGCAGAAGACATGTAGCATTCTCACAACCCAGAGACTTGTAGCGCTTTGGAAAACCATTGCTGTCATTTGGTCATGCCTCGCCAGTTGCCCTGGAGTTAATGCCCTTCATGATGATGCCATCTATTTCAGCATCTGTGCTCCACAGGGCTTTCATGGAGCACTGGTGGGTCAGTGATTAAATGCATGACTGTTAACTGGAAAGGTCGGAAATCTGAACCCTCCAGGGAACTGTGAGAGGAAAGATATGGCAAGTTGTTTCCATACTGATTGACAACTTTGAAGATGTTATGGGGACACTTCTACTCCATCCTAAAGTATTGCCGTGGGTTAAAATTGATTTGTTGACATGAAATATCAATCTTTTAGCATAATCATACTTTTGGTTACAACCTGAGACTTAATCCTAATATTCCCAGTTAGTACTTTGTAACTTTGAAGGTGTTCTTACATTTCTTTGTTACGTGGGATTACATGATTTTAGGATAATGGGCTTTTTACATAAGACATAGGTCAGAAGAAAACCTGGTGGGCTCCTTTAATTAAGAACTTCTTAGAAGTTGGGATTAGGGTTACAATCTATAGGTGCTCTGAAGAGAACCACTGTTTCTTTTTGTTTCTTTTTTTTCCCCCAGTGATTTTATTGGGGGCTCTTATAACATTCAATACATCATTTGTATCATATATTTGTACACATGCTGCAATCTTCATTTCCAAATATTTTGTACTTGAGTCCTTGGTATAAGCTCCTCTTTTCCCTCCCCCTTTTGTTAATGAATCGTTTTATTGGGGGCTCATCATGACCCATACATACCCACACAAACCACACCTGCATATCCATTGCTGTCATCACTCTCAAAACATCCTCCCTCCACCCAAGCCCCCAATACCAACCAACTCCCCATATTTCCCCTCCATCTCCCCCATGAACCCTGAACAACTCACAAATTGTCACTATATTTTTGTGTCATACACTGTCCGATGTCTCCCTTCCCTCACTTCCCTGTTGTCCATGCCTCAGAGAGGAGGATAGATGTAGGTCCCTGAAATATATGTAGATCCCCATTTCTATTCCACCATCTTTCCACCCTCCCAGTATCACCACTCCCACCATTCGTCCTGAGGGATCCTCTACCCTAAATTCCCCATGTTTCCGACTCCAATGTACATCCCCTGGTCAACTGGGTTTGTCTGTGAGTTAGTCCAGAAAGACTAGAGGAACAAACTCAAGGACACACATATGGATATAAGGAATGGGTTTATATTCAAGAGGAACAGGACATTGAGAAAACATCTCAGCCCAGTCCAGCTCAAAGTCACAAGTCCGATATTAACCCATATGCCCCAAATCAGTCCATAAAGTTTCCTTCTGACTCATGAAGTCACACATCAGTGGTTACAGAGTCCCGGCACCAACAGGGATCTCCCCATGGCTCCTCGCTTCCAGGGCTCAGGGTCCATCAACAGCATCCCGTGGTGGCAGAAGCAACTCATCCCTGGCAGAGGCCTCCATGTGGCTGCCCCAGCCTCAGAGGTCCAGCTCCATCAGGGCAAAGCCGTGTGATCTCTCCACCGGCTACTCCAGCCTCCTAGATGCCGCCATTCTGTGTTGCCTGGGATTAATCATCTCTGAAACTAACTCCCAACAACTAGGGAAGATAGCTTCTCATCTTCATGAGGGAAATACTGCGAGATTTCCCAGGAGTCTCAGGTGAAAGTCATGCCCACATAGTGGTCTCATCGGCTACTCAATAGCTATTTCCAGATTAACAGGCCAGACTCCACCTCTACATTTCAATCTTCAAATTAACATAAGCACAGGACTGCCACAGTCTGGTAGATTGGGATCAAGATAGTGGGTGGGAGGAAGCATTTGAGAACTAGAGGAAAGTTGCATATTTCATTGCTATTATACTGCACCTTAAATGGTTCATATCCTCCCTGCAACCCCTCTGTAAAAGGATGTTGCTTCACCTATTGATGTGTTAGTAGTAGAACAGAAGATGGGCATTGGACTTCCACTCAAGTACTTCCTCAGTGCAAAAACATTTTGTTCTGTTAAATTGGCATTCCATGATGCTCACCTTCCTGAAACAGTCACTGAAGACAAATGTGTACATAAGCAAAGGTGGTGAAGACAGCTGATGGTGCCTGGCTACCAAAAGATATAGCATCTGGGGTTTTAAAGGCTTGAAAGTAAACAAGCAGCCATCTAGCTCAGAAGCAACAAAGCCCACATGGAAGAAGCACAGCAGCTTGTGGGATCACAAGGTGTCAAAAGGATCACAGTTATCAGGCTTCAAGAACTAAAAATCATAACATTGCATGCTCATTTTCCTGATATGATCGCTGACGACAAATATGCGCATAAGCAAATGTGAAGAAATCTGATGGTTCTTGGCTATCAAAAGATATAACATCTGGGGTCTTGATGGCTTGAGTAAACAAGTGACCATCCAGCTCAGAAACAACAAAGCCCACATGAAAGAAGCACACTAGCCTGTGTAACCATGAGGTGTTGAAGGGATTTGGTGTCAGACATCGAAGATCTAAAATTATATCATTATAAATGAGGGGGAATACAGATTGGGGATGCAAAGCCCATCAATATGTGAAGTTGACATCCTCTTTTTTTGTTTGTTTGTTTTTGTTTTTTGGGGGGCATCACTGCCCTCAGGTGGTGGGAGTAGGAGGCCCAGCCTTTGCTCCGTGGAGCTGGAATCGAACCTCCATCCCAGTGGGCCGCAGTCCCGCGCACAACCACTACGCCACCGGGGCTCAGCACTACACCACCGGGGCTCAGTCCTCTTTTTGTTTTTTAAAGTACAAACATTTCTTGAATTCTTACACTGTAATTTGGTTGAAAGGGAGAATATATAGTGAGCAATACTGGTCTTTGGAGGCCCTCAATGATAATATCTCTGGAAGCCAGGACCTTTTCATTTCTACCACAGAAACATTGTGGCAAATCACATCAGTCATAAGAAAGAGACTAATTTTATCTCTCTCTGGGCAGGTTATTTACCTTTTCTTAGCTTCTTTCCTCCTTAGTAAAGTAAGGGAAGTTCCACCTCGCATTTTGTGAAGACTAGAAACTTTGTCGAGTAAACTGCTATAGCTGTACTCGAGTTGTGCAGTCAGGCAGCTGCTGTTGTTCGGTGGCCCGAGTCAGTTCTGACTCATAGCTGCCCACTGCCATCCTGTGCCATCTGCACAATCATTGCTGTTGAGACCTTTGTGGGCAGTCTCAATATAAATCCACTTTGTCCAGGCTTTCCTCTTGTTTTGCTGACTCTTTATTTACCACATGTGATGTTTTTCTCCAGAGACTAGACCTTCCTGGCATGTCCAAATTACGTAAGATGAAGTCTCACCATCTTTGTTGCTAAACTTTTCTGGCTGAACTTCCTTCAAGATGTTGATTTGTATCTCTGACATGCAATGATATGTTCAATGTATTTTTGGACAGCACTGTGTTTCAATGGCATCAGTTCTTCTCCCGTCGTCATTCATGTTCCAATGTTCACATCAGAGGAGATTCTCAGAAATGCTGTGGCTTGGGCCCGGGGCACCACTTTACCCCCAAAGTGACATGTTCACTCTTAAATACTTTAAAGAGATACTTCGTAGCTGTTTTATCCAATGCAGTATGCTATTTGTTTGTGTGACTGCTGCTCCAAGAACTATTGATTGTGAATCCAAATGAAACGAAATCCTGGACAACTTCAATGTTTTTTTCTTTTACCGTGCTATCATCTCCTGGTTCATTTGTGGGGATTTTATTTTTCTTTTGTTGTTGTTGTTTTTCTTTAAATTGATTTGTAGTCCATACTGTTGTCTTCCTGCTCCTTGGCAAGGGCTTCAACTCCTCTTAGCTTTTAGCAATCAAGGCTACGTGATTCGCATAGCACATCCTCCAAACCTGATGCCACATTCTTCTTATAACTTCTCAGAGTATTTGCATAATATACACAATAATTTGAATAAGTATAGCAAAAGTATAGTAAGTATAGTAAAAATATATAACCCCAACATACACTTTCCTGAATTAAAATCATAGTTGTTTTGTTTGAAGACTATCTCTATGTGCAGGTAGAGCCCAATTAAGGTTCTGGAATTCCCATTCTTTGCAATATTATCCCTAATTTATTATTGTCCACACAGTCTAATGTCTTGTTTCATCAGTGAAACATTAGGTAAACATGTTTCTGTTAGTCTCTGCTTTCATCCAAGATCCAATAGATTTAAGCAATGATATCCTTTTATTTTGTGGTTATTTGTTAACTTGGAATACAGAAACCAAGGCATTATAAAATGGGAAATTCTCTATGTACTTTGTACAAAGTTTCATTTAGTCTATCTAAATTTATTTTAAATTATCAGCAAATAATCTGTCAGAGGTCATTTATTCTCTAAGATGAATTTATTTAATAAAACTGCTGAGTTTATATCACTATTGGATTTGTTACATGTTGCTTTTAATCATAATAACAATTGTTTTAGTATAATTATTTAAATTTCCTTTTAGAGAAATGCTATCATCTAGGGAAATATGCAACTATTGGAATTTATTTAAGTACTAAAAATTAATGTGCAAAAATCCATGGGAAAATGGAAAGAAAGAAAATGGAAATCTTCTAGGAGTCCTTGAAGGCTCTTGTATATGTCAAGTCAAGCAAAATGGAAGGTTTCCACAGAATTATCCCTCACTTGCTGATTTTTCACTCATTTATAAACCTATTAGTGATTGAAATACAAAATGGACTTTCATTTATTGAAACCTTTGACTTATATTAAGGCTGCCCTACTCCTGTTTTAAATTTGTTTCCTAATCATAAATTTATTTTGTAAGTCTGAATTTCATAAAATGTCAAGATAGCTGTGTGTCTCAGTCTGACTGTACGAATCTTTGCAGGAAGGTGGGCGTGCCTCTGGCAGAGACCGCTTCCCTGCCGCTCTGTGCCTGCAAATTATACAGCAGGAACTGTCTCTAAAAATAGACTGCTGCTTGCCTGGCGACTCTCTCCAGAGTCTGTCTGTGGCAGAGTGATGCTTGACATCTGGTACTTACTCAGAGGTAGAGTCTACGGGATCCAATGGTTGCATTTATAGAAATAGATTCAAATATGTCATAGTATTAAAACCTTTTTATTCATACATTAAGAAACACTTCATTCTCTACCTATAATTCAGCAATATGGACAAAACTAGGGATTCTGCCTTCAACTGGGGCATATGGACCATTGTTATTATTTTTGAGCCATTATTTTTTAACGTGGAATTCTGAAATCCTTTGGTGTACAGTGGTAATTTATGGAAGCAGAAGCACAAAGAGGTTTGGGGAGGAAAAGAGCTCATTTTTAGATGTAAGTGTTGCAGATTATTTTTATATTTTCCATTGTTCATCGACTGCTCTGCTAATCACATTTGAACGGATGCTAATTTAGCAGGCACCTGTTGCCATAGTAGCACAGAATGAAGATGAAATCTATCATTTTATGAGTCTCAAGTTCACAGGTGATAAATGTGCAGGGAAGCAAGAACACTATGGGTTTTTGCTTTGTGTATCACCAGTGCATCCACTTTAACACACAAAGATTGGATGGTGGGATTTGTGTCAGGTTGTTGTTCTGTGTGATCTGGTTTTATTTTCACCTATTTATTAGATGCCACACTTCTACTTCTAGATTCATTGATATCATGGCATCTACATATTGGTTTAAGAAACAGTTTTATAATATGTTTTGTCAAAAAGAGTTTTTAGGTGATAAATAAATGAGACCTTAGGTTTTTTTTTTTTACTCTTGCTGTGCTTGGGATGAGATTGGTAATGATAATAATTCCTTTTGTGTTTTTTTTCCATTCTAAAAATAATTGGAGATAAATGATGAAAATGGGAATTATTGTTCCTGCATATATTTTCAATAAACAAAGGTGGTGCTACATGAAGTAACCAAGATTCAAAAAATCATATAGAGAACAGAGGATTCTGGAAAAGAGTTTCTATTTGTTATTTCTCCCACATCTGTCTATTCATTATTAATTGAATGCCTGTTTCATGCAAGTCCATGTCACAGACACTCAGCAGGAGCTAAGGATTCATGGCTTTTGAGACTACACCTTTGTAAACAAGCCAGCTCAAGTAAATGACAATCATTGGCAATTCTCTTTTTATTTGGCGGGGGCGGGGGGGGGGCATTACTGCCCTCTGGTAGTCATGGGAGCTACCCAGCACTGCTCCTGAGAGCCACTGCTGGATTTGAACCGCCAAGCCTGCGGGCCGCACTCCCGCCCTCAACCACTTACGCCACTGGGGCTCAGCCCGGCAGTTCTCTTTTTCACTGGCCCTCCTCTCTTTCTATACTCTGGTCAGTGGATACAGACATAAAAGACTTGTCCTGCTCTGCCTCCTTGGTTGTGCTCATTTGCCTCTTCCCAATAGAAGATAGTGTTTTGAAAGAGATTTGTAAGTAAGCAGCGTTGATTCCACTTTCACCCAGTTCACTCAGATGTCTACCCTTTGTAAGACATTGCATGAATCCCTGTGGGGAGTTTTAATTTCCACAGAATCTATGTTTTACTGCTCACCTTTAGCATTTTCTTTAAAAGTGCAGTCTTCTTCCTAAATTTACAGTTTTTTAAAAAAGAAAAAAGCTTGTAAGGGATTGTGATAACCATAAGATTTATTTTTAACCAACCTGGAAACCCAGACATTTATGATGTGTGCCCACACACTTAAACCATGAGATAGATACAGTTATCCATTTGCACATTTGGGAGCTGTGGGCTCCCAATCTCTACATAGCCTCTACAATCTCTTTTTTTTTTAAAGCAGTTTAATTGAAACTTCATCCACATATCATACAATTCAATCGTTCAATCATATCAATAAGACTTATAGAACATTACCACAATCAATTTTAGAACATTTTCTTCTTTCTTGTACTCACTATTATCTGGATAATTATCTTTTAAATTGTAAAAAAAAATATATACACAATAAAACATTCTCCAGTTCATCAAGTTCTACATGTATAATTCAGCACCATTGATTATATTCTTCATGTTGTACAACCATTATTGATATTCTCTCCCAAAATACCACCATTAACATAAACTCAATGCCCCCTAACATATCTTCTTTCTTCACCAGTGGGCACCAAACAGTAGTTTTCTTGATATAATATTACCATATGAAAAACTTCCATAGCTAA
>PVJH01030754.1:0-24461 GCA_004026705.1 Nesogale talazaci
GCAGCAGTCTGTCTCTGCAGAGTCGGAGAACTCAGGAATAGAGGAGGATCGGCATCAGGGTGAAGGCGAGACTTGTGGAAAGGTGGTGAAAATTCCGGCCTCCACCACTTCAGGAGGGGTGTTGGAGAAATTACTAAAAGGAACCAGAAATAGCTACAGAAGCGGGCTGAGCCCTGGTGGCATAGTGGTTGTGCGCGGGACTGTGGCCCACTGGGACGGAGGTTTGATTCCAGAAGTGGGGCTGGGCCTCCTACTCCCACCACTGGAGAGCAGTGATGCCCCCCAAAAAACAACAACAAAATAGCTATAGAAGCAAGAAACAAAACTCGACATTCTTGAGAAACATCTTCGGTGCTAACCCTGAAGAGGCTCTTACATCGGCAAGCATTTAAATACACAGCCAGACACGGAAACATGCTTTTCCGCCCCACCAAGTGTTGAATGTAGGCTTTCAAGTTCCTGACTCTAAAGAGCTTGTCACCTGTCGGCACTGCCTTGCAGAAGGGCCTGGGAAATGGCTTGGTGTTTTCCAGTCAAGACTTCCGACAGAGGTGGGGAGACTTACTCAAGATCACATTGTGTCAAATGGGACCAGAACCCAGATCCCCTGGTTCACAACTGAAGCCTGTTTATCCTGATTGTAAATCAAAATAACAATATTCTGCACCCCACCCAAATTTGCTAATGCCTGCCAGGTCACTTCGGGAGGTGTCCCTGGTTGGCACAGCTGCCCGAGCCCTGGGCGGCCCACACCCACTAAGCATTGCTTTGGACATGACTGCTGTCGTGGCTGGCTGCTTCTGCAGTTCCCCAGCCTGCGAAGGCCCGGGGCTCCCCCCGGCTCTGCACACATGGCGCTGACACCAGGGGTGATGGACTTGACGGCACCGCTGCTCCAGGCTGCTCCCCGGGAACCAGAAGCGCTGCAGAAATGCACAGGGCATTTGGCACCACCACTCTCCCTGTTTTACAGATGAGGACCTGGGACTTGCCTCAGACACCTGGGGCTTGGATCTGGCCCTGTGCTTCAACCTCTCCTCCATACGCAGGTTGGGAGATGGTCAGAATTGCCACACACCTTGACCCGTGTGTCATTATCCTGTGGCCCTTACAGGAGAGGGAGGGCGTGTGTGTGATCCTTGCAAAGCCTCCTTCTGGAATGTGTAATTACAGCTAATCTTTCTCACTCCTCACTCCAAGCCTCACCTTTTTGCTCCATGCCAGACCACAAGGATTCTGGGCTTCCATCCAAGAGGCCTGGATTTTAACTCCTACACGGGGAAGTTAGCCTTTTATTTTTCATTTTCTACTCTGATGTATACGGAACTCAGATGATGTGACAATTAAGACACATTCGCTGCTAGAACATCAAAGAAAAGGCTCTCATGAGCCATTTGATTTTTTTCTAGTTTTTAATATTTCCTGTTTTCTTTGTGATCAAGGTTTTTGCTCTTTTTATTTTTACTGTTATGGGTGTGAGTTGGTTTTTGTTTTTTCAAAAATGTTTTTCTGTACTTGATGCCAGGCTAGGTAAATCTATAGAGACAGTATATGGATTAATGATTTCTTGGGGGTGTGGCAAGGAAGGGTGGGGGGAAATAGGGAGCTAATGAGTACAAAAATGAAGGAAATATTATAAAACTGATGACTGTGCAACTCTTTTTTATGTGAATCGGCTATTGAATTGTATGATGTGTGAATTATACACCAGTAAGACTGTTGAAAAGAAAAGAAAATACCCCAAAAACTACTCAAGGAAAAAAGAAAAATTACCTGTAAAGTCAAATAAGAATAAACTTGGATTAAAAAATACAAACAAAAAAAACCATGCAGGCAAGAATGGAATGGAGAAACACATACAAAGCCTTGATAGAAAAAAAAAAATAACCAACCAAGAATCTTATATCCAGAAAAACTGCCCTTCAAATATGATGGAGAAAGAAAGACATTTTCAGAAGAAGAAAGTCTAAAGGAATTTGTGAAGACAGAACCAGCCTTAGAAAAATGATCGAAGAGGAGAGTCTTTGGACATGAATCAACAAGTAAGGCAGAAAATCAGCATACAAGACACCACATACAAAAATTAACTCGCTCAAGTCATACTACAAGAAACAAAACTACAGAATTCAAAATGGAGATCAGAAATAACATTCTGCAATAAGACAGCAATACTAATAGAGGGTCTAGAGTAGATGTGAGCAGTTGAATGGAGAAGAAACAGAATAGTCTGTGAACGAAAATAAGTTACTTTACATTTGGAAAGTAAATAACAAAAAGTTAACCTCAAAGAAAGTGCTAAAGCTTCAACAAAATAAAAAGGAGAAGTGGGCTGAGCCCCGGTGGCGTAGTGGTTGAGTGCGGGACTGCGACCCATGGGCTTGGCGGTTCAAATTCAGCAGCAGCTCTCTGGGAGCAAGGCTGGGTAGCTCCCACGACCACCAGAGGGCAGTGATGCCCCCCCAAAATAAAATTAAATAAATAAAAAGGAGGAGAACCATAAAAATCTACCAAACAGTAAGACAGCATCAAAGGCAAAGAAAAAAAATTAACAAGAAATCTTGCAAGTAAAATAAAATAAGCACAGAAAAATATAATAAACAAAAAAACCCATAACACCTTAAAAACAAAGAATAAAATGGCAACAATAAACTCACTCCTATCAATAGCAGCACTGATTGTAAATGGATTAAGCCCACCAATGAAGAAAGAGAAACTAACAGAATGGATAAGACATGACTGACTAATACATTCCTTCTTTACAAGAAACACACCTCTGACACCACATCAAAAACAAACTAAAAATCGTAGGATGGGAAAAAAAAATCTACCTTGACAGCAACAAAAACCCCCAAGCAAACCAGAAGTAGCAATCTTAATTTTTGATAAAATAAATATCAAACTGAAAGCTATTTTGAGAGAAACGGAAGGTCATAATATTGTGATTAAAGACATAATTGAGGGGCTGAGCCCCAGTGCCGTAGTGGTTGTGTGCAGGACTGCAGCCGACTGGGTTGGTGGTTCAAATCCAGCAGCAGCTCTCCAGGAGCAAGGCTGGGCCTCCTACTCCCACCAGAGGGCAGTGATGCCCACCCAAAAAGACATGACTGAACAGGAAGATATAACCATAATCAATAGCTATGCACCTAATGAATTACTCTCAAAATACCTTACTCAAACCCTTACAGAGTTGAAGAGACTGACAGATGACACTGTAATGATAATAGGGTACACTAAGCTTGAGAAAATGCAGATCAGCCAGAGAGAAAGTTAAGAGAGAGACGGAAGAACTCAACAGCACAATCAACTTGACGCCTTACTCACAGAACAGTTTGCCCAACGACACAAGGCACGCTCTTCTCCAGCACACGTGGAATATACTCCAGAGGAGATCAGAAACTCGGCTACAAAGCAAGCATCTTTTTGCCATCTTGTCATGTCAGTCGTTCTTGGAGACTCCCAACAACTGGAAGATGGTCTCTCATCTCCATGAGGGAAATACCATGAGACTTCCCAGAATTCTCAGGAGGAAGTCATGCCTACACAGAGGCCTCGCTGGCTACCTCCAGAGTGACAGGCTAGACTCCACCCCTACACTCCCAATCATGAAACTGACATCAAGGGCATGACCACCACAGATAGGTTAACTAGAAAGAGCTGCCCTGAACAAAGAGAACATCTGTGAGCAGTCTAAGTGTTTGTGGTGGTGTACGGTGTAAGCGGCACTTCGCCGCATAAAGCCCCCGAAACACCCCAAGTCTTTGGCTTTATCTTTTTTCCCCTCCCCCCTTTCCCTTCCTTCTCTTCCCCCTTTCCTCGGCCTCCCCATAGCCGTCAAAGTCTGCCTCTTTCGGGGTGAAAAACATTTCTGTTTATTTTTCTCTCCTAGTAGTGGTTTCATATCATATTCGTTTTCATAGGATTGACAAAGGGTTAGACCATTTCACCATTCCTTTTTAAAGACGCAGAATAGTCTGTTGTATTTATATACCTGAAATTACTTATTCACTCATCCACGGATGGGCAGTTTGGTTTTTCCCCTGGTGATGGAGTGATCACAACTCGGGCTGCTCACCACAAAGTCAGCAGTTCAAAACCACCAGCCGCACCCAGGGAGAAAGACGGGTTTTCTACTCCCATCAAGAATGATGTCTCAGAGACCACAGGGACAGCTCTTCCCTGTCCTGCAGGGCTGGGAGGAGTCGTCATCAAATCAATGGCAGTGAAAACGTGTCTCTAATGTTCCCATTCTTCTAGGTTTCTGAACTTGCTGAGGTGCAGTTCTTCGTCACATCATATAATTCTCTTTTATTTCGGTTGGTTTTGTGGTGATCCCCATTTCATTTCTTACTTGCAATATTTGCTTCTCCCTATTGAATTTTTCAGTCGTTTATAATTGTGTGACTCCTCTCAAAGAACCAGCGCCTTCTCTTGTTGATTTTTTTTTTCTGATTCATCTGTTTCTGCTGTCATCTTTATTACTGCGTTTTCCTCAGGTGGCAAAAGCGTTGTCCTGCTGCTCTTGTTCAGATTGTTGTGGTGTTGGGTGAAGGTCCTGATTCTAGTTCTTTCTTCATTTCTGATGCATGCACCTCTTGTATCAAATGCCCTCCAATGACTGTTTTTTTTTTATTAAAAATCATTTTATTAGGGGCTCGTACATTGTTTTTCCAATACATAAACATACTGTGGCAAGCACCCTCGCACGCCCGCTGCCGTTATCATTCTCCAAACATCCACCCTTTCCCCTGAGCCCCTGGTATCGGCTCCGCCAACCCCTCCCCTCTTCCCCTGCTCTCCCTCCCCCATCGACCCTCAATACTTTATAAGTTATTACTGTTCTGTCGTATCTTACCCTGCCCCACACCTCCCTCAACCCACTCCCCCGATGCCCGTCCTCCAGACAGGTCATATGTAGATCCTTGCAGTTGGTTCCAATGACTGCTTTTGTTATGTCCAAAGATGTGGGTATGTTGTGATTTCATTGTAATCTGTTTCCAGGAATTTAAAAATTGCACTCTATTTCATCTTCTGCTCAATAGTTTTTAAGGAGGGTACTTTTCAAGTTACATGTGTTTTGTTTTGTTTTTTTGCTTGATCTTCCTATTATTGATTTCTCAATTTTAGAGCACTGCGAACTGAAACAAACAAACAAACAAACCCTAGTTGGTGATATGTTGTTTTCAAAGTATTAATGTGGGCTGAGCCACCCCTGGCTTTGGGGTGTTGCAGAAGAGAAACAGGCAGCAGTTCTGCCCCAGAGAGGCCCCCAGCTTCGTGGGGGAAGTCTTTCCCTCTGCACTCCCCACCAGGAGAACAGGTGGGACTGAGTTCAGAAAGCTTTCCCTCAGCACTTGACAGAGGATGAGGCCGGCCAGCTGGGAGAAGCGGCTCTTTGAACTCAGGAAAGAAAGCTGAGTCAGAGATGACCTTTACACCACCCATCTTTCCGTCCTCACCCCACCTGCACTCACCCAATCACTTTCCTCTGACCTCCCTGGACTTTGTACGTGCTGTTTTGGTGAGAGATTCAGAACTTTGTGTACAAAAGAGAGAATCTTTGGAAGCTCAGACCAAGTCCTCTTTTTTGCGCCTCCACCCCTCCCACCTCCTCCCACCCACGTGCGTGCACGCACATGCACACACGCTCTTTATATCATGTCAGGTGGTTTTCTTAGAGACAACATGGCACCGAGGAAAGGCAGGACTTTGACTTGGCTCTCTGGGAACACTCTGTTCTTCTTTTGAAAAAAATCATTTTGGGCTGAGCCCCGGTGGCGTAGTGGTTGTGCGCGGGACTGCGGCCCACTGGGATGGAGGTTTGATTCCAGCTCCACGGAGCAAAGGCTGGGCCTCCTACTCCCACCACCTGAGGGCAGTGATGGCCCCCCCCCCCAAAAAAAAATCATTTTACTGGGGGCTCATACAACTTCCATCACAATCTATACATCCACCCATTGGTTGCAAAGCACGTTTGTCCATTTGTTGCCATCATCATTCTCAAAATATTTTCCTTCTACTTAAACTCATGGTATTAGCTCATTTTCCCCTCCCTCCCTGCTTTTCCCTCCCTCATGAACCCTTGATCATTTACATATTATTATAATTATTTTATCGTATCATACACTGCCTGATGTCTCCTTCCACCCTCTTCCCTGATGTCTATGCCCCAGAGAGAGGCCATATGTAGATCCTTATAATCGGTTCCCCCTTTCTACTCCACCTTCCCTCCACCCTCCTGGTATCGCCACTCTCACCACTAGTCCTGAAGGGATCATCTGTCCTGGATTCCCCATGTTTCCGGTTCCTATCTGAACCAGTGTATATCCTCTGGTCTAACCGGATTTGTAAGGTAGAATTGGGATGATGAGAGTGGGAGGGAGGAAGTCAGGGTACAGTGTAGCAGAGATAAAATAGGCAACTTTCCTCTAGTTCTTAAAGTCTATGTTCTCTTTATCTCACGTCCTCTGTGAGAGTAGACGTTGGCAGATGTACAGACCTGGATGCACAACCACGAAACCTCTACTCATTGTCGTTTTCAACTCATAGCCACCCTATACCCTATACCCAAGGAACAAGTGGAACTGTACCTTTGGGTTTGGGGGACTTTAAAATCTTTTATTTATTTATTTATTTATTTATTTATTTATTTTTTTTTTTAGGCATCACTGCCCTGGTGGTGGGAGTAGGAGGCCCAGCCCCATGGCTGGAATTGAACCTCCATCCCAGTGGGCCGCAGTCCCGCACACAACCACTACGCCACCGGGGCTCAGCTGACTTTAAAATCTTTACGGGAGCAGACTGCCTCATCTTCTTCCCTTGGAGCAGCTGGTGGGTTCAAACCACCAAGCTTGTGGTTATCGGCTCACGGCATAGCCCCCAGGCTACAGGGTCTATGACAAACATAGGACCATAGCATTAGCTGATAACATTCTTCCCACAACTGTTTAAAGCCCCCTCGTATTTCTGGTTTGAGGGGCCAGGAAAGACTGGGGGTTCAGCTGGAAGGTACCAGAACACGCTCCGCTATGGGTTAGAGCGGAGATCACAGAAGACACAAGGACAGATGCTGGCCAGACACAGTGGGAGAATGAGGTGGCGGGGTGGTTGGGACAAAAAGATTCTACGACGTTTCATAGAGTCTGAGGGATCCTGCTCTCAGAAAGTGACGGCAATGGAGCAGGAAGGTTGCTATGGCAGCAGGCACGTGGTCGCGATAAGATGCTGAGGACTGGAGAGTCCAGGAGGAGAGCTGCTCATCACCGTGGGGTGCCACGTGTGGCGTGATGGAGGCTCTTCCAGTTGCCAGTGTGGGTTTGGCTAGGCTGAACACGCCCGACCTGTTTGCCAGGGGCTGAGTGGCTGGAGCGTGCTTCATGGGAAAGGATGAGGCAAGAGAAAAGCAAGATTAAGCAGGCAGACGGGTTTGGTGATATCTTGATCAGGAGTATGGCTTCTACCCAACTGTGTGAGCCGGGGTGGACTAGAGAAACAAACTCACGGACACACATATGGATATAAGGGAGAGGTTTATACACAAGAGGAAGGGAACATTGAGAAAGCATCCCAACCCAGTCCAGTCCAAGTCCATAAGTCCGATATTAGCCCATATGTCAGAAACCAGTCTGTAAAGTCTCCTTCCGACTCATGAAGTCACAGGCCAGTGGGTGCAGAATCCCGGCGCTGGCAGGGGTCCCCCCTATGTCTCCTCGCTTCCAGGGCTCAGGGACCATCAACAGCATCCAGTGGTGGTAGAAGCAACTCAGCGCTGGCAGGGATCTCCACGTGGCTTCTCCAACTTCAGAGGTCTGGTTCCATCAGGGCAAGGCCTTGTGGCTTCTTCTCTGCCTCCTTCAGCTCCTCAGACTCTGCCATCTTGTCTTATCCGTAGTTCATCATCTCTGAGAGTAAGTCCCAACAACTGGGGAGATGGCTTCTCATCTCCATGAGGGAAATATCGCGACACTTCCCAGAAGTCTCAGGAGAAAGCCATGCCCACAGGGAGGCCTCATTGTCTACTCAACGGCTATCTCCAGATAAACAGGCCAGACTCCACCCCTACATCTCAATCATGACATTAACAGAAGCACATGACCGCCACACCAACCAAGAGCTACGAATCAAATAGCCAGCAAGCCTTCTTCAAAATGCTCAGACAGCGCTCAGGGTGTTATGAAGACTTCGTGCCAGGAAACCAGCTGCTGCCAATTTGACCCCATGTGCTCCATAGAATGTGCGATGAGTGCTTGCTTTGGCAGCACATATACTAGAATGTGCGATGAATGATTTTTTAAAACCCGTGGTATTGGGGGCTCATACAACTCTTGCCACAACAATGGATGATCTTGGAGGATGTCAATCACTGGACTTTTCTTCTGCGGTTTCTCTGGGTCCCTCTTCACAGGCCCTTTGGTATTGTCACTGAGTCTCTAGTGTAAGTGGAGGTGGATGGCCCTAGGATGGTCTCAGATGGGAAGATTCAGTGGTCTTCCATATGAATGTGCTTTCTCCCGCAGCCAGGCCAGGCTTGATGCCAGCCTTGATCTCCCTTAGCAGCCTGTTTTCAAGTTTTATTCCTAGTGTAGAGTGTATCGGGGATCCAATCTTTTGTAGGACTGAGTGAGATCTCATTGTTTGTCCACACCACAGTTTGTTTGTTTATCCGTTCATCTGTCAATAGTCATTTGGGTTGGCTTCGGCAATGAACATTGAAGTACAGGGAACTGTTTAGTCTTTGCTTTCATTTCATTTCTAGTGTGTGTGTGTGTGTGTGTGTGTGTGTGTGTATGTGCGTGTGTGGCATCACTGCCCTGGTGGGAGTAGGAAGCCCAGCCTTGCTCCTGGAGAGCAGCTGCTGGATTTGAACCGCCAACCCTGTGGGCCGCAGTCCTGCACTCCACCACTACGTCACTGGGGCTCAGCCCACTTTCATTTCTTGATGAGTGGATGTCCAGGTATGAGATTGCCGGGGCTTATGGTCATAGGTGAGGAGCAGTCACGCATTGGGCTGAAATTGGAAAGGTCAGCAGTTTGAAACCAGCAGCGCCTAGAGGGAGAAAGATGGGGCTTTCTGCTGCAGTCAAGACAGTCTCAGAAGCTTACAGGGACAGTTCTGTTCTATCCTAGGGGTCTCCTGGAGCTGGAATTAACTTGACAGCAGGGAGTTTGGTATGGTTTCACGGTCACGGGGTGGCTCAGAGAGTCAGTATGTGTCAGAATCGACTTGAGAGCAGTGGATTTTTAAAATGGTCATTCTCTTTAACCTTTTGAGGAACTGCCCAACTCTTGTCTGCAGTGGCTGCACCATTGTACGCGCTCATCAGCAATGGACAAGGACCCCGGTTCCTCCACGTGCTCTCCAACACGTGCTTTTTTTCTGGTTTCTGGTAATAGCCAGCCCTCATGCTTATAGAGGAGACTCTATTTTAGCTTCCATTTGCATTTATCTGCTTCTGAGGAGCCCCCGTGGTGTAGTTGCTGGTGGGGACTAACCACAAGATCCGTGGTGCAAACTCTGAAGCGGCACTGGAGAAGCTGAGACTCAGAAATCCAGGAGCTGGCTTTGCTCTGGCCTGCAGCATCCCCGTGAGTCCGGATGGACTGGAGACCAGTGGGTTTGGTTTCGGTTCTTGACTAATGAGGTTGGGCATCTTTTCATGAGCTTACTGGTCATTTGTATATCTTCTTTGGAGAAATGTCTATTCAAATCCTTTGGTTGTTTTTAAATTGTGGTGTCAATCTGCTATTGTGTCCTGTGCTTCCTTTGCACATTCTGGATATTAAATCCACATCAGATACCTGGTTGCAAAATTTTTTCCCTATTCCACAAGTTGTCTTTTTTACTTTCTTTGATAACGTCCTTTGATGAACAAAAAGTTTTAATTTGGATAAATTCAGTTTATTTTTTCTTTTGTTGTTCATCTTTTTCATGTCATATCTAAAGATGCATTGCCAAAAAATAAGGTCTTGAAGGTTTGCTCATTTTTTTTCTTAAGACTTTTGTAGTTTAAGGTCATTGATCCATTTTAAGTTCCTTTTTGCATATGATGGAAGGTCTCTGTCAAATTCCCTTTTTCTCCTATGGAGATGCTTTTTATTTCAGCATTATTTGTTGAAAAAATGATTCTCCATGGAATGGATTTAGTATTCTTCCTGAAAAATAGGTCTCGTGGTAAATCTTGAGATTTTATTTGTACTCTCAATGTTATTACATTGGTCTGAATATCTATCATCATACTAGCACCACACTATTTTGTTTACTTTAGCTTTATGGTATGTTTTGAAACTAGGAAATGTGAGGGCCCCCTACTGTTTTCTTCCTTTTCAAGATTGTTATTGGGACCCCTTAAAATTTATATTAATCGGGCTGAGCCCCGGTGGCGTAGTGGTTGTGCGCGGGACTGCAGCTCACTGGGATGGAGGTTCAATTCCAGCAGTGGGGCTGGGCCTCCTAGTCCCACCACCGGAGAGCAGTGATGCCCAAAACAAAAACAAAAACAGCAAAACAAAAAAAATTATATTAATCCTGTAGAAGCAGGAATACATCCATCGTATGCTACATTGAAAAACCAGCTTTCAAGGCTACCAATCTTACAGTAAGTTTGAGTAGTAGTATGCTTCTCCTACATGTAAAATAAATAAATAGGCTGAGCCCCGGTGGCGTAAGTGGTTGAGTGTGGGACTGTGGCCCGCGGGCTTGGCGCTTCAAATCCAGTGGCGGCTCTCAGGAGCAGCACTGGGTAGCTCCCACAATCACCAGAGGGCAAATAAATAAATAAACAAAAATTCATATTAATTTGGGGATTAATTTGTCCATTTCTGGAAAAAAATGTTGCTAGGGTTTTGATAAGGAATGTATTGTATCTATAATCACTTTGGGTAGATTTGACATCTTAACAAAACTAAATCTTCCAGTTTGTGAAATTGGGGTATTTTTCCACTTAGCTAGGTCTCCTTTAATTTCTGACAGCAATGTTTAATTGTTTTCAATATTCAAGTTTTTTGAGGTTCCTGTTAAATTTATTATTCTCACATACTCTTGCAAATGGAATTTTCTTAATTTCTTTTTCTGATGATTCATTCCTGACCTACAGAAACACAATGGGTTTATGTGTGTTCATCTTGTAACCTGTAACTTGCCAAATTAATTGATTAACTTGAGTAGCTTCCTTATGGCTTCTAAGTTTCTCTATCTGGCATCATTTCATGCATGATCTAGACAGCTTAATGTTTTCCTTTCCGTTTGTTAACTAATCATCCTGGATGACATTTATTTATTTTTCTTGCTTTATTGCTCTGAGCAAAACTTTCTGCTACAATGTTGACTACAAGCAGGCATGGATATTGTTAACTTTCGGTTTTTTATCTCAGGTTTAGTAATTTCTCTTCTATACCTAATTTGCAGAATGTTAAGTTATGGTGCTAATTTGTAGGTTCTAGATTTTGCTTTTTCCGTGCCAATAGAGATGACCTGCAGTTCTTTTATTTCAGTTTTTTTTTTGCAGGGGGGGGCATCACTGCCCTCTGGTGGGAGTAGGAGGTCCAGCCTTGCTCCTGGAGAGCCGCTACTGGATTTGAACTGCCAACCCAGTGGGCTGCAGTCCCGTACACAACCACTATGCCACCAGGGTTCAGCACTTGGTTTTCAGTTTTGAATGTACTGTCTCACAGTGACTGATTTACTTAATGTACAACCACTCTTATATTCCCAGAATAAATCCATGGTAGTTGTGATCTTTTTGATGGGTAGATGGAATTTGATTTGTGAGTTGTGTTAGTCCAGGTAGAATAGAGAAACAAATTCATAAACATGGATATAAGGAAACATGGATATATGGGTATAAGGGATATAAGGGAAAGGTTTATATACAAGAGGAATGGAACATTGAGAAAGCAACCCAACTCAGTCCAGTCCAAGGTCACAAGTCCAATATTAGCCCATATGTCCGATACCAGTCTATAAAGTCTCCTTCCGACTCACAAGACACGTGCAATGACACCAGAACCAGACCAGTGGGTGCAGAGTCTTGTATATTCAGCAGCAGTAAAAGCATCCTGGTGCTGGCAGGGGTCTCCCCATGGCTCCTCATTTCCAGGGCTCAGGGTCCATCAGCAGTATCCATTGGCAGTAGAAGCATCTCAATGCTGGTAGGGGTCTCCTCGTGTTCTCCCAAGCATTTCAGCACTGGCAGTAGTCTCCACGTGGTTTCTCCAGCCCCAGAAGTTTGGTTCCATCAGGGTAAACCCATATGACTTCTCCTTTGGCTCCTCCACTCTCCAGGAATCAGGATCTATCAGCATGCTGCCATCTCGTCTTGTCAGTAGAGTGTCTCCCAGGGACTGAGTCAAGTCTCTCACCTCCAATTGGGAAATACCGCGAGACTTCCCAGAATCTTCAGAGAAAACCATACTCACACAGAGGCCTCATTGGCTATCTCCAGATTGACAGGCTAGACTCCACCCTTATACTCCCAGTGCTGAAATTGACATAGATCAATAACTGCCAAGCTAGTATTTTGTTGAAGATTTTTGCACCTACATTCACAAGGGTTATCGATTTGTCGTTTTTTCATCCTTCTTTATCTTTCACAGTTTCATCTTTCTTTATCTACTTTTGGCATCAGGGTAGTGTTGGCTTCTAGAATGATTTAGGAAGCGCTCCTTCTTCATCTATTTTTTGGAAGAGCTTTGAGAAGGATTAGTGTTCATCATAAATATTTGGTGGAAGTTCCCAGGGAAGACAGCAGGTCCTAGGTTTTTCTTTATCAGAATGTTTTGGGTTCACTCTCTCCACTTGTTGAGATTTTCTATCTCTTCTTGACTAAATGTGTGTATGTTTTTAGCAACTCTCCCGATAGTGGTTTTTGCCTTTTTCAGAACCTGTCATATAGGTGGAATCACGCCACATGCAGAATCAGCCTTCCTTCATGGAGTACAAGGCTCTTGGGATTCACCCATGTTACTCCCTATGTTAGAAGTTTGCTCCCTCTGGATGCTGCCATTTGCTCCATTGAATAGATGTTGTACAATTTGCTTCTCCATTCCCCATCTGAGGAACATGTGTGTTGTTGCCAGTTTGGGTGCTTTTGAATCAAGTCATAGGTTTTTATGTAGACATGTTTAACTTTCCCCTAGATAAATACCTAAGAGTAGAATTTCCAGGCTGCTTTGTAAGCATACGTTTAAGAAACTACCAAACTATTTTCTGAAACGGTCATACTATTTGCATTCTCATTTGTAATGCATGACCACATTACTAGCACTCAGGATCGCTGGGTTTTCTCCTCCTCTTCCTTTCCATCCTCTTCTGGTTTCAGCCATTCTAATAGGTGTATTTTATGTGGTTTTAATTTTCACATCTTTAACGAGCATCTTTTTATGTGCTTTACTTATTGATTTTTATCTCAGCTTTGGAATAGGATTTTCAAATTGCTTGCATATTAAGAAAAGGGATTACTTGGTTTCTTGTTAAGTTTTGAGAATTCTTTATATATCCTAGTACATAAAGTCACTTTTCAGATGAATGTTTGGCAGAATTTTTCTCCCAGACACGTAGAAGGATTTTATGGGAAGCTATTCTTGGGTTATAGAGACTCAAGTCTATGACATTACCGGGCAGGGGAATGGGACGCAGAGGGTTAAAGACAAGGAGACTGTCTTGATGGCCCAAGAGAAAGAGGATTGACTCTCTGAGCCAGGATGAGAGCACTGGGCATGGGAAGAGTGAAGAACTGCCGAGCCCGGAGACCTCCAGGGTGATATAATGACCTCTTTGACCTCGGTCAGCCCTTCTTCCTTCCCTTGACAAATGCTGTGGAGCACTTCGTAAGAGCCAGAGAATGCTCTAGACATGGAGGAAATGCCAACAAAGAAATTCTTGCTTTCGTGGAGCTTCTTCCCCCTTCGTGGAGAAGACAGACAAAATGGCAGCACAGAGCCGTGTCTACCATGATGGTCGATGTCTGAGGCTTGGCACAAGCCCAAGGGTTCTTATTGAGATGCCAACATCCAGATGACTCTTGGGCGGGAAACCAGTCCTCTGAGATTCCACTCAGGAAAGAATCCGTGCAGTGGGGAGATTCTGGGTTGAGGTCAGAAGTGCTGGGCTGGTGTTCAGGGGCTCAGGAGGGCCTCAGGTAATTTCTTTCCTCCCTGGGGCCCTCAGGCCTCTTCCCTCTCCTGGTTGGTCTAGATCAGGGGTCAGCAAACTGTACCTCTTTTGGTCCATACATGCGGTTCCAAAGTACAATTGAAAAAAATGTAAAGGCTATTATTCAGATAATGCTGACTTTGTAAAATTATACTTAGGGCTCTCAAAATTTTTTTTAATTTTGGGGGAGGGAGAGGTCTGGATCTCCCATCTCAAAAGCTTGCCCTCCCCTGGTCTAGAAGATCTTTCAGGTGCCAAAAGTTTGGATTTGAAGTCCTTTTTTTTTCCTCCCCCACATCCCTGGTGGGAGTAGGAAGCCCAGCCTTGCTCCGGGAGAGCTGCTGCTGGATTTGAATCGTCAACTCTGTGGGCCACAGTCCCACACACAACCACTGCGCTACCAGGGCTCAGCAGATTTGACGTTCTTACAAACTACCTGAGAGACTCTGACAAGCCAAACTATGCCCCATGTCAAGGGACCTCCTTTTAAGAAATCAGGCTATCTAATTTGAAAAAATCTGATGATCTTCAGGTTAGGCCTCTTGTCGAACGTAGGATCACCTGTATGGGATACAGAAAGATTTCTCCCAAGTTGTCTCCAAATAGATGCCAAACCGAGCCTCTTACTACACATGGCAAATGACTACCCACTTAGAGGTCAACAAGGGTAGGTCAGAGGATATGCGCCCTAAGGGTTATCAGCCGTCTAGAGCAATCGGGATGTATAGTCTGTCCCACCCTAAGTAGGGCCCACTTCCTTATGCTAAGGATAGTAGTAGACGATTTCCCTGAAGAAGAGCCCAGGGAGGGCAAACCCACTCAAGAGTGACTATATTGAGTCTAGGGTCCACCCATCTTGTCACATGTGTACCCCTAGTCCCTCCCCTTCCTATTGCATGTCCATCCCTAGCTCATCCCCTTCTGGTCATGCTTATGTCCATGGTACATCCCCTTCCTGAAATGTGTGTGCCCAGTATATAGCCCCTTCCTGCGGCATGTGTGGTTGCCTGTAATCATGCCCTCTAAGTATATATGGGCCTTGGCCAGAAATAGACTCCCTCCCCTGCCCTCTCTGCCAGTGCTGTGTGAGAACCCGGATGTTGAGAGCATGGAGATGACCATGCTACCATGAAATGTGTCTGACTTCTTTATTCCACCCTCTCTCTCTCTCTCATTTCTCTATGACTTTCCGATAATTTTTATATATCTCAACCATACAATTTTGCATACTGAACCTGTGGTTAGTTGTGGGGGATGGCTTCCCAACCCCCACACGTGTGCCATGCATCTGACAGGTACTGTTTATCCCCTTTGGGTGCCCCTTCAGAGACAAGAGATTATGCTTTTTCAAAGAACCAGTTTCATCTTCTCTTTCTTCCTGTCTTTTTAAAGGGAAAGGATCACACCTGCAGCAAAGAAGATGTGCTTTTCACATGTGGATTATAACTTGGATGCTACTCCTTAAAGCTCTTTTGTGGAGGTCAGATCTTCAGGGACCTGAGGCCCCAAAGGTCAGGAGACAAATTTGGGAATGGGCGGGTGGTGTGGGAATGGGGGTCTTAAAGAAAAGACACTTGACCATGGCTGGGATGTGGTGGAACCACACTGGAGTCCTCTCTCTGGTGATCATGATGTTTACAGAGACAGCTGGATTCAGAGATCTTGGACCTGAGATGAATTAGCCCGAGAGTAAAATCAGGTAGTGCTATCAATATGGGAGCCGGACATCAGGTGGCCTGATGGTTGATCCTCTGATAACCTCTTCAGATCTAAAGCCAGAGTGCTTGATTCCTTTGTGAAAGTCCAAAAAGAGTAGGATAGTGAACGCCCTCCAGACAGTGTCCTCCTATGGGGAACAATTGGATCCACCCACAAAGCCTACTTTTGTTAGCCCCCTAATCTATTTCAGATGGTCATGTGGGTAGGCATTGGATCACAAACCTGTCATAAGGCCAGGAGTTTAAACCACCAGATACTCTGGGGAAGAAAGATGAGACTATCTGCTCCTGTAATTATGATCTCAAAAACTCCAGGTAGGGCTGCTATGAGTTGGAACTGACTGTATGGCAGAGGATTTAGTTCTGAGTTACCGCAATTTGTGCCCAACGTGGATCTGTTGGGGTGAGTCACAGGGTCTGAGCTTTTTCCCACGCTGTTTGTCGCTGAGCAATCGGCCAGAACGGGGAGATGTGTTGTTCCTAGCGAGGAGCAGCCTTGGTCACACTACTTCACTCATGAAAATAACATCATAATAAGAAAATTCCAGGCACTCTCTCCAGGCCCTAAGCAAGGTAACTTAGTGCTCACTTACGTCAAAATGGCTGTTTTGCAAGACTCTCTTGTTTATTCACAGGCAATAGGATCATGTATGTAAAACTGTTGAGTCTACCAAAAAGTTACTAGAACTAATTCATTTAGCAAGGGCTCAGGATGCATGATTGACATACAAAAGCAAAATATGGAATTAAAATCCTATTTATAATAGCATCGTATTATGAAATGCTTCTATATAGTTGACAAAATATGTATAAAATCTGTATATTGGAAACTATAAAACACTACTGAGAGAAAAATTTGAAGACCTAAATAAAGAGAGGCATATATTATGTTCATGGATCAAAAGATTCAATTTTGTTAAAATATCAGAGTTCCACAATGTGATCTCTAAGTTCAATGCAATACCATTCAAACACCTGGGAGGCTTTTGTTCTCAGTGTTTTACAGCAATTAGCAGATTGATTCTGAAATAGATAAATACAGAAGACATATTAGCTTAAAAAAAAGTACATTAAAAAAAAGAGTTGGAGAACTAACACTACCTGATCAATTGTAGATTTATTAGTTACCAGAATCAAGGCCATGTGCAATTTATGTATAAACAGATGGGAGACTTCAGAAAAAGATTCACATATATATGGACATAACTGATTTTTAAGAAAGGGGCAGCCATCTCGATGAAAAACAACAAAGCCCACATGGAGGGAGCACACACATTCACTGTAGACAAAGCATGAGCATAAGCAAATGTGATGAAGAAAGCTGATGGTGCCCAACTCTCAAAAGATAAAGTGCCTGGGGTCTTAAAGGCTTGAAGATAAAACCAGCAGTCATCTATTCAAGAAGCAACAAAGCCCACATGGAAGAAGCACAAGGTGTTGTTGAGGGGAGCAGTTATCAGGCATCAAAGAACAACAAACTCATATCATTGTGAATGAGGGGGAGTGCAGAGTGGGGGACCCAAAGCTCATCTGTAGGCACCTGGACACTCCCTCACAGAAGGCTCTCAGGGAGGGGACGAGCCAGTCAAGGTGCAGTGAAGCAACGATGAAGCATATAACTTTCCTCTAGTTCTCTAATGCTTCTACCCCTTCCCCTGCCCCGGCCCCACCACTATCATGATCCCAATTCTACCTTGCGAATCTGGCTGGACCAGAGGATGTGCACTGGTAAGGATGGGAACTGGAATCATAGGGACTCCAAGACAGAAGAACCCCTCAGGACCAGTGGTGAGAAGGGTGATAATGGGAGGGTGTAGGGAAGGTGGGGTAGAAAGGGAGAACAGATTGCAAGGATCTACTGAAGGATGGACAACGGAGAAGTGGGTGAAGGGAGATGTTGGGTGGTGTAAGATATGACAAAATAGCAATAATTTATAAATTATCAAGGGTTCAAGGGGGTGGGGAGTGAAGAAGGGGGAAAATGAGGAGCAGATACCAGGGGCTCGAGTGGAAAGCAAGTGTTTTGAGAATGAGGAAGAAAACGAATGTACAAAAGTGCTCGACACAATGGATATATGGGTGGGTTGTGGTAAGGGGGGGCTGGTAAAGGTACTGCCAGAGAGAAAGGGTAGTGTTTTAAACAAGCGATGTCAGTATTAGATTTCTGTGTGCAAAAAGTGAACCGGTCTCGATTCCTGTGCCAGATACAACATTTCCCCATCTGTTTGAAATGAACTGTGTATCACTACAAAATCCATGCCCCCTGCAGCTCAACTTTTCCTCCTCTCATAACCTCTCAGACAATGTGTAGATCTGGGGGGAAGGAATTGGAGGGTTTTTAAAGCTACAAGCCTTCACTTTTTAAATTTTAAAATTTTAACTTTATTTACTTATTTATCTTGGTTTTTTAAGGACAAATTAATCCTCGTGGTCACATAGCCCAGCTCATCAAATCCAATCAATAATCGTCTCATTTGAAACTGCCCATAAATGCTGTTCTGGTTTTGCTTCTCCCTCCCTCCCTCCCTCCCTCCCTCCCTCCCTCCACACCTCCCCACCTCCCCACCTCCCCACCTCCCTTCCTCCTTCTGGAATTTCCTGTGCCTCCCCGCACCCTGCGCCTGCCCCAGGTCTGGGCCTCCTCAGTCTTCAACATCTTAGTCTTTGAAGGGAAAACCACCCTTCTTCTTCTTCTTTTCCTTTTCTTATAATCATTGTGATTAAGCATTTTATAAGAGTGGCTCACTAATGTTTTCTAGTTTTTTTTCCAGGCCTTGAGGTGTTTGACACAGTCATTACTGTTTTTTATTGATGCAGAACATCCAATTGTACGCATGTACCAGTTTGTTTCTCTATTCCTCTCAGAGTCTCTGCAACGATGGAAATTTATGCAATAAACAACAGTGTACACCCATCTGTGCTGCATTCTCTGTTTCTTTAGAGCGTATGCGTAGTCAGAACAGGGAGTAACTAACTGTATTGGCATTGGTTTCAGGAAGTGTCATACTGATTTCCATAGTGGCTATACAATTCAGCCATGTGTGAGCCGTCCAGTCTTTCCACATCCTCTCCGGCACTTATTATTTTCCGGGGTTTTTTTTTTGTGTGTGTGTGTGCAAAGATTGTTCATGTGAGGCTTTCATTTGTATTTCTCTGATTGCTAAAGACAGTGAACCTTCCTCCATATGGTGGTTGGCCACCTGGATGCCACCTTTAGAAAATTGTCCTTTCATGTCTTGGGCCCCTTTTGTTAATCGGACTGTTTGTACTTTTGCCACATAAGAAAATGAATTCAAACTTGATCTTACACTACATATGGAGCTAGCGGTGAAGGAGCCCGGGTGGCCCTGCCGGGGAGCTAGTGCCTCTCGTAGCCGTCCGGGTCTAACTTCTTCTGCAGGCAGTGTTTGCCCTGAAACAGCCTGGGCTCTCCGCGCCACACCTGCGGACAGCAAGTCTGTTCATAAACATCATAAGACAAGAACTTTGGCTGAGCCCTAGTGGCTTAGAGGTAATTTGCGGGACTGCGGGCCACAGGGTTGACAGTTCAAATCCAGCAGCAAGCCTGGGCTTGCTACGCCCACCAAGGCAGTGATGCCACACACACACACAAAGACAAGAACTTTGCAAGGCTGTAGAGGGGGAGGGGGTAAGATTTCCCAATGAAACTCTCGCTGAACAGCTCTTGCTACCCTCTGGATTTTCCTCTCTAATCACCCCACCCCCACCCCCGCGATGATTCTATATCCTTCCAGACAACGCAATCAATATCAGTTTTTTTTGAGAAATAAACACCTTAATTAAACCATTGGCACAACTCTGAAGTTGCTCTCTCTGCCTTGAATTTAAGATGCTCCCAGAAGTCACTGTTTGGATTGGACTTTGTTTTTTCGAAAATTCGCTAAGGAGACTAAAGAGGAGCACTGTACAGATAGAACCCTCTGCAGCCACCCACTGGTGGTAGAGATGCACTTCAATACACTTTATTGGAATAAACTTGAGCAGGTATGAACCAGAACCCTGATAGCAATTCTTTACACTAATTCCGGTGCTACAAAAGTACACATTGGGGGCTGAGCCCCGGCAGCGTAGTGGTTGTGCGCGGGACTGCGGCCCACTGGGACGGAGGTTCAATTCCAGTTGTGGCTCCACAGGAGCCAAGGCTGGGCCTCCTACTCCCACCACCAAAGGGCAGTGATGCCCCCCCCCCAAAAAAAAGTGCACATTGGTAGAGTGGACTTCATTAAAAATTTAAAAACTCTTCCCATTCCCACCAGAGGGCAGTGATGCCAAAAAAATTAAAAACCCATACATTGACAAAAGTATTTGAAAATCATATCTGATAAAGGACTTATATTCAGAATAGATATGTGTTAGCCTGGGTAAATGAGAAACAAATCCATAGACACGCACATAGATATAAGAGTATGGTTTATATACTAGAGGAATAGGACATTAAGAAAACATCCCAACCCAGTCCAGTTCAAAGTTATATATCCGATATTAGCCCATATGCCTGATATCAGTTTTTAACGTCGCCTTCTGACTCACGAAGTCACAGGCCAGTGGATGCAGAGTCCCAGCGCCGGCAGGGGTCTCCCCAACGCTCCTCGCTTCCAGGGCTCAGGGTCCATCAACAGCATCCAGTGGTGGTAGAAGCAACTCAGCGCTGGCAGGGATCTCCATGTGGCTTCTCCAGCTTCAGAGGTCTGATTCCATCAGGGTAAGGTCGTGTGGCTTCTCCTCCGGCTCCTTCAGCTCCTCAGACACTACCATCTTGTCTTGTCCATGGTTCATCGTCTCTGAGACTAACTCCCAACAACTGAGGAGATGGCGTCTCATCTCCATGAGGGAAATATTGCGAGATTTCCCAGAAGTCTCAGGAGAAAGCCATGCCCACACAGAGGCCTCAATGGCTACTCAGTGGCTATCTTCAGATTAACAGGCCAGACTTCACCCCTACATCTCAATCATGAAATTAACATAAGCATATGACTCCCACAATATACTTTTAAAAAACTCTCAAAACGATAATAGAGTCAGCAACTTGATAACAGTTCTGCAAAAGTATAAACAGATACTTTACCAAGAAGTGAAATAAATGGACAGAAGCTGAGCCCTGGTGGCGCAGTGGTTGTGTGTGGGACTGCAGCCCACAGGGTTGACGGCTCAAATCCAACAGCAGCTCTCCAGGAGCAAGGCTGGGCTTCCTACTCCCACCAGGGCAGTGATGCCCCCCCCCCACACACACACGCAAGAGTGGAGAATTGACTCGTGTGATAGGAGTTTAATTTTTAACTGGTCAAAATTTCCAAATAAGCTCTATCACTTTACATTCCCACCATCAGCGTACGCACATTCCAGACTTCATATTACATCCTCAACGACACTTTGTCTGGTTGGTTTTTAAAATTTCAGTGATTCTGACTGGGGTGTAGTGGTAGCTCACTGTGGCTTTAATTTGTATTTACCTCCAATCCTTAGAAAAGAATATCATCGTCTGGAGAAGGTCTACAAGAGAGAAAGACTCTTAACAAGACTTTAACCACTGCTGCATGGGTAGCAGTGTTCTGGAAGTCCCGTTTTGCCCAAGGCGATCCACAGTTTGTTAGGGTCTGCATAGTCCAGTGCTCTTGCCTAGTAATTAAAGCATAGTGATAGTCTCTACTTTCAGTGAAGACCCATTCAATGTCAGCCATGATATCCCTGGTTCCATTTCCTCTCTTAAATATAGCCTGAATCAGATTAAAAAAATGCAATTCAAGCTCCCTGTCAATGTCCTACTGCAACCGTTGTTGGATGATTTTCAGCAAAATTTTACTTGCATGTGATATCAATTTTGTAATTTGAGCATTCTGTTAGGTCACCTTTTTTTCTGGAATGAGTATAAATGTGAATCTCTTCCAGCCAGTCAACCGAATTTCCTGCTGTAGAGCAGTGAGTGCTTCCAGGGCTTTCTCAGCTTGTGGAAACATTTCATTTGGCATTCCATCCATTCCTGGGACATTTATTTTGGTTGGTGTTTTCAGTGCAGCTTGAACTTCTTTCAATACCTTTGATTCTTGCACGTATGCTACCTCTTGAAATAGCTGAATGTTGACTAGTTGTTTGGGGTATAGTGACTCTGGATTCTTTCCATCTTCTTTTGATGTTTACTGCATCATCCAATAGTTTGTCTATAGAATCTTTCAACATTGCAGCCCAAAGCTTGCATTTTTGAGTTCTTTTAGTCTTAGATATGCTGAGTGTATTCTTTATTCTGCTTTTCTAGATCTAGGTTTTTGCACATTTCATTATAATGTTTTACTATTGTCTTTGTAAGACAATGAGGTCATAGTACATTGTTTAAAATCAGGAAAGTTGTGAGTCAGTGTGTTAAAGACTAGACTAGAGAAACAAATCCAGAGAGAACTTTATATCAAAGAGCAATTGTATATTGAGAAAATAGCCCAGTCCAGATCAAGTCCATAAGTCCAATGTCAGTCCATATGTCCGATAGTAGTTGTGTTAGTCTGGGTAGACTTGAGAAACAAGTTTTATAGATATCCATAAGGATATAAGGGTACGGTTTATATACAAGGGGAATAGGACATTAAGAAAGCATCCCAGGGCTGAGCCCCGGTGGCGTAGTGGTTGTGCGCGGGACTGCGGCCCACTGGGATGGAGGTTCAATTTCGGCTCCCAGGAGCAAAGGCTGAGCCTCCTACTCACACCACCTGAGGGCAGTGATGCCTAAAAAAAAAAAAAAAAAAAAGGCATCCCAACCCAGTCCAGTTCAGAGTCATAAGTCCCATTTAGCCCATATGGCTGATACCAGTTTATAACGTCTCCTTTCGACTCACAAAGTCACAGGCCAGTGGGTGCAGAGTCCTGGTACTGGCGGGGGTCTCCCCATGGCTCCTCGCTTCCAGGGCTCAGGATTCATCAACAGCATCCAGTGGTGGCAGAGGCAACTCAGTGCTGGCAGGGGTCTACACGTGGCTTCTCCAGCTTCAGAAGTCTGGTTCCAACAGGGTAAGGCCATGTGGCTTCTCCTGCCATCACTGCCATTTTGTCTTGTCCGTAGTTGATCGTCTCTAAGACTAACTCCTAACAACTGGGGGGATGGCTTCTCCTTTCCACCGGGGAAATATATGAGATATCCCAGACGTATCAGGAGAAAGTCATGCCCACACAGAGGCCTCATTGGCTACTCAATGGCTATCTCCAGATTAACAGGCCAGACTCCACCCCTACATCTTAACCATGAAATTAACATAAGCACCCGACTGCCACAGTAGTCCCTAAATCCCTCTTTAGACTCACACAGCACATGCAAGGATGCTGAATGCAGGAAGATCACAGGCAGATGGACGAAAAGTCTTGTGGATCCAGCGGTGGCAGAAGCATCTCAGCCCTAGCACAGTTATGTATGTGGTTCTTCCAGCTCCGGGGTTCTGGCTGCCATCAGGGTGACTTCATCTGGCTTGTCAACAGGAACGTGAAACAGAGTGTCCTGACTCCAGGGAGGAAGAGAAGTTCCCAGAATTTTTCTCAGAAGGTCACGTCCACAAGGAGGCATCAGGTTGTGATGCCACCCCTTCCCTCCTAATAGCTTCGAGTTGACACAAGATTACGCAACTTCCACAGTCAGGGTTGCATCCTATCACCACATTTACTTAATTTGTATGAGGAGCAAATAGAAAAAAAAAACGGGATTATATGAAGAAGCATGTGGCATCAGGATTAGAGGAAGGCTTATGAAAAACTTGCTGTGTGCAAATGAAATAACTTTGCTTGCTGAAAGTGAGACAGACTGGAGGTACTTGTGGTGAAGATCAAGAAGGGTACCCCGGATTACAAGTCAGTGTCAAGGAAGACACCCACGTCCTCACAGTTGGATCAATAGGGCACATCGCGCTACATGGAGGCAAGGTTGAGGTTGTCAAGAATCTTGTCTTGTTTGGATCCACAATTAATGTGCACAGAACTAGCAGTCAGAAGATGAAAAGACGCATTGCACTGGGTAAATGTAGGCAAAAGCGTTCTGTAGAGTGTTGGAAATCAAAAGTATTATTTTGAAGACTAAGGTGTACCTGATTCAAGCCGCGGTATTTTCCTTGGCCTCTTCTGCATGTGGAAGGTGGATACTGCGTAAGGAAGACTTGAGGTCAGGCTGTGTTTGTTGTTGGAACTGGATCGGGGCACTTTTACCACAATAACCACTTAGCCAAAAAGATAAACACATGGATGAATCTCAATAATGGAAGAAGCCTGCGCTCCCCAAAGCAACAACAGGACAAGTCCATCCTGCATGACTCCCCTTAAGGGAGTGTGCTTGCTGACTTTCTTCTGGGGTTTATCTTGTAGGGAAGTTCACTGGGCTTCTTGGAGGGGAATCTCATCATTCATGATGAGATGAGCTAGCAAATCTTTAAAGATTCTTCATGCTTTTGTCTCCTCCTGTTCTGAAATTCCAATCAGACATAGAATACTTCTCTTGATAGTGTCCCACATAGCACTTAGGCTTTCATTTTTCTGGGTTTCCTGAGTCAAATTAGCAGTGAGGCGTTTGCCCACTATTTAGCCAGACTTTTCTCCCATTGAGTCAAGTCTAC
>PVJH01030755.1:0-13734 GCA_004026705.1 Nesogale talazaci
GTTGCACTTGGGGATTATTTATTCCCTTGTCTTCCTCTGGCTTGTGACGATATATTTTAGACTCCTCCCTTCTTGCTTTATATCCAACATATGGCCTGCCACAGGGACAGCAAACCAAGCACAATGGATCATCTAGATTTTCACACTGTGCTTTCTCACTTCAAATATTCTTTGTAATAATGGTTTCACCATTTATCTTATAAGTCAAATTAATCATTATATATTAATCTCTAAACTATGCCTTAGCTACTTTGAAAATCAGGTGAGGTAGTTTACCATAATCTCAATATAAAGCATCTATAAGATATATATGTGTCTGTAATAGTTTAAATTCATATAATAGAATGCTAAATTGAGGTTTTCCTTTTTTGACAAAAGTTGGGTATTTATTATATATAAATTTTAAATCATTTCCCATCTATCGTATTTATATAATTTCATGCTGTTTTGAACTACAGAATTCACAAATTCCTGCATCTTAATTGGAGTTTGCCTTATGATTTCACCTGTATGACTTTCTTCTTTAATTAGAACTTTAGTATTAGAGACCAGATCTTTCTTGAGTTAGACCAGATCCTCCTTTTTATTTAGTGTCTTTATTTCATGACTGACTCTCACCCTATTGGGTCAATAATAAAATATGTTCTTCCTACTGCCTAACTTTGTGCTTCTAAACAAAATACATGAACTCGCTCAAGCTACAAATAAATGTACTGGTTTTACTTTTGAAGAGAGAAATGCCCACCAGGAGTGGTTGGATACTAGACTCTCAGTGAGTTCTTGTCCTAGTCTTTACTAACACTTCAAACAATCTTGTGGTCACCTCACAGAAATCCTTGGGTAGGGTTTTGTTCTATTTCATTTTACTTCTGAGAAAATTAAAAATCCTGGTAATTTGCTTGGCACAAATGTACTTGTGTCAAAGAACTAGGGCCTGAATTCAGTTCTTCTTACTTAAGGTTAATGTCTTCTTAATAAATCTAACCCAGGAAAACCAGCTCAACCCACTGCTATCCCATTAACTCTGACTCCCAACAACCCTGTACAGGTTTTCCAAGGCTATGTCTCTCTGTGGGAGTGGATCACATCATCTTTCTTTTGAGGAGTGGCAGGTAGCTTTGCCTACCTTGCTGTTAGCAGTCTAATGCTTACCCAACAGTGTAGGTGGGCTTCTGGAAACAGGTATAAAATTAAGCCTAAGACCAGAGTCAAAACCCCAGATTTAATTGCTTGTTTCCCCAAAGTCCTCCTGAAAGCATGGGAGATGGTTTTGAAACAGAAGCCATTCACACTGAAGAGTGATCTTATGATAGCTTGTTCCCTTGCTCTCCTATCCAAGTGCCAAAGAGTCATAGCATTCACATTAACTGAATACTTCTGGAAATTATCAGGAATCTTTAGGACCCAAGGTGGCCATGTGCATGGGAAGGTGGTATAATATAAGCACAGTTTAAGCACTGGAAAAACCATCTTCACATATTGTTAAGTGACTCTGTTGCTTCAGTCCCAAGTCTGCATACATAAACTGTTAAAACTTTTAAGCTGCAAGCATGGTATTTACTATTTACTACTTCTAACGTTCCAACATACTGCCTGGTATACAGTGACCATATTTGCTGGGCTAGGGAAAAAATAGTTTTTACATAAAATATAATATTATTCTCTCTTCAGTCTAAGACTCTAGAATGCTGTGAGAGGATATATACTTTAAAAAACATTGTAAAAATCTCTCTCTAGACTAGACATCTTTATGTTTATAATAAATAAGGTCTTTTGTAATGTGTTAGTCCAGGTAAACTGGAGAAACAGATTTTACAGACACATACCAGTCTATGAAGTCTCCTTCCGACTCACAAAATCACAGGCCAGGGGGTGCAGAGTCCCGGCACCAGCAGGAGTCTTCCCAGGGCTCCTCACTTCCAGGGCTCGGGGTCCATCAACAGCATCCAGTGGTGGTAGAAGCAACTCAGCACTGGCAAGGGTCTCCATGTGGCTTCTCCAGCTTCAGAGGTCTGGTTCCATCAGGGTAAGGCCATGTGGCTTCTCCTCTGGCTCCTTCAGCTCCTGGGACACTTCCATCTTGTCTTATCCATAGTTCATTGTCTCTGAGACTGACTCCCAACAACTGGGGAAGATAGCTTCTCATCTCCACCAGGTAAATATCGCGAGATTTCCCAGAAGTCTCAGGAGAAAGCCATGCCCACACAGAGGCCTCATTGGCTACTCAATGACTATCTCCAGATTAACAGGCCAGACTCCACCCCTACATCTCAATCGTGAAATTAACGTAAGCATATGATTGCCACATATAAGCTCACAAAATCCATGGATTCTGCCCCTAACCTCAGAAAGGTTTATATCAACTCATACCTGATTAAATTCATGTTTAACTGAGTTCATACCAGACTGAATCAAGGTGTGTGTGTGTGTGTGTGTGTGTTTGCACGCGTGCGCGCAACATACACAGTCAAAAGATAATATTCAGGTTTCTGGAAAGTGTATTAAAAGACTTTCAGAATAAAAATATTAACATAACTAGTTTAATAGGAAGTAAGACATTGGATGAAAATACACCAGTAAATTTTAAGGCCCACATTATGTCAAGTGCACCACCTGTCAGTTTGTTACGCTGTGGTGGCTTGTGTGTTGCTAGCATGTTGGAAGTGATGCCATCTATATTTCAAGAACCAACAAGGTCGTTCACGGTGGACAATTGCAGACTATGGCAGATTAGACAGAAAGGTCTGGCGATCTAGTTCTGAAAATTGGCCAAGCCAAACCCAGGGAACCACAGCAGCATAGATAGTGTCTGGTAGAGTGCTGGAGGATGAGCCCCCTGAGTCGAAGGCACTAAAAAACACAACGTGGCTGCAACAATGAACTCAAAATTACCAATGATCAGGACAATGTCACAGGAGAGGAAAACATTTTTGCTCTGTTCACATGGGCTACAGCAGAGCATGAGTTATGCCATGAGTCAGAACCAACACAGCGGGCGCTCACATTATGCCAAGCACTCTCTTGTAAATCACATGGAACCCAGATTTTGTAAGGTATCACGGTGGCTTCACTGAAGCTATTTCCCCAAAAAGACTAGTATCAACCTGCTTCTGGCACTTACACATTGTCAACTGCGTGGCACAGGCATTACACACAGGGCGTATTGACACCCACGCACTGCCTGACATTCTCTTCCAAGCTCTGTCAAATGCCTCCCACTAATTCTTTCCTAGAAAATGTGCAGAAAGGATTTCCAGAGAGGCCTTTGGAGAGTTCTTGTGACCTCATGTGTGTAATAGGCTGGCTCTAGGAACAATGAAGAAAGAACGGCGTCTTTATTTTCTGGTTCTTTTTTTCTCCTGGCCATTGGAAGAAGGGAAAACAGTGAAAAGGAAAATTATGCCCGATAGGTGATGTTGGTACTAAATTAAATTAAGGACATATGTTTGGCTATGGCAGCTGCAATCTTTTGATTATTGAAGAGATTGTTGGTAATGAAGTACATTCGTAAGAAATATTTTAGTGTATACTGCATATGTGTGCAAACTGTGAGATATGCACCTAATAAAATGATAGATTCAGCAATTGCCTAGCACCTAAATCCATGCTTTTTCAAGCAGCTATTTATAGAAAGAAAAGTGATATTTAAGCTACGATAGTAGAATATTATAATCTGCCTTATATTACCTTAGATAATAGTCCCATATTTTAAAATAATGTAAACCATTCAATTATTTATTCACACCTAAGTTATATAAATTGGAAGATTTGGTATTGTGCTGAAAGAGAATTATTTTTCCCCAAGTAAGACCTCACTGTCATGGCTTAAAGAGATTGCTGTGAAACAAGTTAAACTATAGATAAAAATAAACCAAACCAACATGAATTTTTAATCCACAAAAGAATTTTTATGGAGACATTAAAAACCACTATTAATTTTAATCTTCTCTTATGAAATGAAACATCAGTGTGTCTGCCCATGCTATGTGTTTCATATGTATTTCTCTTTCTGATAGGTTCTTAACACTTTAACTAAAATCTCCACAGAACTGGATGATGATCTCAGCCTGGGGAGAGCATATGAAGCAATAGCCAAGGTCCTGCAGAGGTAAGCTAGCACATCCTGCTCTTGCTGTCACTGTGAACTCACTCAACTGTGAAATGCTGAAATTGTTTGAGGTCCGTCGCTTCCCATTATGGCCTCCTTAAATTTTAAGTAGCACCCGTCTTAAGTGACCCTTTCATCGGCAGTTATTTTAAACCCACGCGGTGTTTTAAAATATGCATCTACACTCTTCTTTGCTCCTCTTCTTTTGCATTATTTTCATTTTTAGTCTTCTGTAAGTTCAGTGATGACCCTGAATACAAGGAGAGAAGAAGAAAAATCAGGTCACCTCTCACAGGTTAAGGGAGCAGAGAGCACACGCAGATATGGCATGCTTCAGTAATGTGACTCTCCATCACCTCTCCAGATCTCTTCTTTGAGAAAAGTTTCTGTTTATGCTTCAGTTGTACTTCTTTCATTAAGACATCTGTCCTTAGAGCACATCTGCATTAAACAATTGCATGTGATAGGGGCAACATTTCCATGATTTCATTTAAAAGAGAAAATTTAATAGAAGAACACACACAAAAAAAATCTGACACTGTTTTCCAAGCCTTGCCTTACATACACACTTTGTATTGTGGGTGTTGTGAATGCCATTTATAGGTTGCATGGCATAGGAGCGTAATGTTTAAGCCAAGCCAGTAAAACTAAAAGTTCTTGAAGGCAACCCCATTGTCACTAATTCTAACTCACAGCTACCCTCTAGAAGAAAAGATAATTGACCCAGCAGATGTTCCAGGGGAACGGTCTTCATCAACGCAGACAGCTACCTCTTTCTCCCACAGAGCAGGTGGTGGCTTTGAACTGCTAACCTTTCAGTTAGCAGATGAGAGCATAACAACCATGCTGCCATGGCTCCTATACTTGACTGTAAACCAAAACCCAAACCCATTGCCAGCAAATTAATACCAACTCCTAGTGACCATATAGGACAGGCTAGAATAGCCCCTGTGGGTTTCTGAGACTGTAACTCTTTACAAGAGTAGAACGCCCTGTAAAGTGACGCCCAAAAAGTGGTGGGAGGCTTCAAACTGCTGACCTCATACTTAGCAGTTGACCATATAACCACTGCAACACAAGGGTTCCTTTATATTTGAGTATAGAACCTTGCTTTTTATATAAGATATAGCTTTACAATCATGAACACAATGATTTCAAGGACATAAAAAATAATATGCATCAATGTTATTAATCCTAATTTTTTCTCAGTTGTAAGTACAAATAGGTTTATTTAGTATAAGATAGCATTGTTATCTGAGCAATATTTAAGATGCTAAGTGTCCAGGGAACTGAAAATATGTAATTATATATAGCAGTTAAAAAGTGTTCCTACTAGGATTCCAATTCAGACATATATGGATTAATTCTAAACAAAGCCTGTTCAAACATGTCTCTATGTTAAAGGCAACATGTGGATGGCTAAAGGCAAACCCTCCCTGTCGTACAGGGATGTTAGTATCCTTAAACATAAAACTGAACTCATTGTCATCAAGTCAATTCCAACTCATAGTGACCCTATGTAAGGTCCCAAAACTGTAGCTTTTTATGAGAGCAGATCATCCCATCTCTCTTCCAAGAGCAGCTAGTGAGTTGGAATGGATTTTGAACGGAATGGAATGCTTCGAATGGAACAGCTGCGTGCCTAAATCGCAGAATCACTAATATTCCTTTTAGTCTTCTTACCTTGAAAAGAGATGTGGGGCACATTCCTTCAATCCTTGTTTTTTTTTTCCAAATTAAACTCAAAGAAGAGAAATCAGCACCAAGGGTTTTATGGCAATTGCTTTTATAAGGATTCCAAAGAGGTAATACTGATAGATGGTCTCAAAAGACTTGTGATGCTAATGCAGGCTTATTAGGAAGAAGTTCTAAGACAATGAAAGACTGCATTGGTGAGGAGAAGGACAGTAACGTTGCCCCAAGTATTTTTTCCCATTCAAACAATGTGTCTGGCCATTCTTCATCTTGCCTCTTGAGAATACTTTTTGTTCCCAAACTCTAAGAACATATTCTATTTTAAACATTTTTATTGTGAATTGATTGAAGGTTTACAGAAAAGAAGATTCATTTCCCTTCAATCCATGTGTATCTTGTTTCATTTCATTTATTACAAACCAGACAATGAAACATCACATCTCCCACCTCCTCCCCCTGTCTCCTTTTCCCATTTCTCCCTATTCCTTAACCCTGCTGAACGTTGTCCTTGGGGGAATGCCAACCATTTGCTTTCAAAGGGCTGGTTGTTCTAAGGCAAACACATCCCCCTAAAGTCATTATCTCCTTCGTGTGGTTGAACACTGAGCCAAGGTGGTACGTTCCTTTACAGAGATGATGGGTGACAACGGGCCATAGTCTCAGGGGCTTCCATTCCCTTTCTGACCAATAATCCTGGTTTTTCTATGATTCTAGTTTGGGTTCACATCTTTCTCCATGCTATCCCAGACCTTCTTGTGTGATCCCTTTCAGATGAGTTGGTAGTGGCAGCTGCGCACCCTCTAGTTCTTCTAGTCTTCAGGTCATGGAGACTGGTGTTCAAGGAACATAATTTGAGTAGCCCAAGCATTTCCAAATTGCCATTTTGATGTGGTATAAATCAAAGAACGCAAGCTTCTTCAGGGGAGGGTTAGAGAGATGGAAACAATTCATTCAGAATTGTATAAACCTGGATGGAAAATATAGCTAGAAACAATAGCTAAACATTTTAATGTTTTTGGTTAATAAATATTTCTATTCTTTTACAATACTGATTTTTTATTTTTCCTCATAAGTACCTTGAATATAGTAGCATTGTTTAAAATATAACAAAAACCTGCACACGAATATTTCTATGTATAATTGATAAATATTGGAAGCATCTAAGATGCTTTTCACTAGGTGAATGGATAAGAAACTGTGGTACATAGACCCATGCAATGCAGTGTGTTATTTAGTGGTAAAATATATATGTTATTGAATTATGAAAATACTTGGATTAAACTTAGATGCATATTCCCAAATGAAATAAGCCAGTCTGAAAAAACTATATACTCCATGATTCCAATTATATGAGGTTTGAACCCAAGCCAAACTATAAGACTTTGCTTTTGAGTAGATTACAATTCATAGTGGACTTAGAACAGAGTAGAACTGTCCCTTGAGTTTCCAAGTTGATCATTTTTATGGGTGCAGACTGCCACATCTTTCTCCAAAGTGCCCACTGGTGAGTTGAAATTATTGACCTGGGAGCAATTGCATCACAAGGCTATTTGGCAATACTAAGCATACTATGAAAACACCAGCAAGGGGAGGGGAAGAGGAATGAGTAGATAGTGCACAGGACATTCTACATGGTACTGTTACGGTGGATACATGTCATTGTCTATTTATCAAAAACCTATTGAATGAACAGTTGATGTATACTTTGTCATGTGTATATTCTCTACAACAAATTTAATTTTTTTTAAAAATTAAACACACACACACTAATCCCAGGTTCATGTATAAGCATGAACAAAATCCCTCTACTTCCTGTCTAGATGGCTGTTGCTGTAAAATAATTTTTTTAATTAAAAAACCCTACCATACAGAGTAAATCTTAATATAAAATATGGACTTTAATTAATAAAATGTATCAGTATTAAACCAATGTTTATAAAAGATTTTATAAACGGCATTTCAATTGTGACTTAAAGATTTAGAGATAAAACTTCAAAGACAAATGCTTTGTTTCATAAACATTTATTGAACACAAATTATAAATGTTTGGATACCCTTTTGGTTACTGATGTCAAGTGACACTTCTCTGATATCCTGATATTCCAAGATTCAATAATTAGTTTTTAATCACTAAACAAATCATGTTAAGTACTTAAATTTGAGTGACCTTTAGAGAAGCCCAGGTAATATAGTGGATTACTCAATGGGCTGCTTGCTAACTACATGTTCAAATCTGCCATTCACTCCATGGGTCAAAGATAAGGCAAATAAATAAATAAATAAATAAGGCTTCCCCCTCCTGTAAAGATTTACAGACTGCACCCACAGAGGCAGTTCTATGTGATCCTGAGGCTCACTACGAGTCATATTTGACTCAATAGCGATGTTTTTCTTTTTTGGAGTGAGAATGACCTTTCACACAAAAGAGTAGTCTACACAGCATATTGGATATGAAATCCACTGCCAGATGCAATTCAGGGCTTTCATTATTATTTTTGCAACTTTTGTATACACAAGGTTGTCTTATGAGAACTTTCATCTGCTAAATTTGTGTCTCATCTGGAATATTTTAGCCTCTGCCCCACAATTTGAATTTCATATCTAATCGGTCCAAACCACGCTGAAAATCAAGCAAACATCTGGTAAACTTCAGCAATAAAGACAGACAATTTTGTATGTCAGTTTTGCTGCATTAGTATTATTTGGGGATTTAAGAGTGGTAAAGAATACAGCTAAGTTTATATAGCTCTTTATTTAAGGGGGGCATGGATTGGGTAGAAAATAGGTACCACTTTGCTCCAGTGCTCCCAACAAACTGAACTCCATGATTTCGCATCTACTAAAGTATCGATTAAATTCCACAATTTCTCATCTACTACAGTATCAATCAGTAATTTATATGATAGATGTGGGTTCTAATATTTATAATGCTATAGCATGAAAGAGAACATTCAAGACATACTTCTTCTGGGGTCACAGGGGAAATTTGCCCCAGGGTCACAGCAAGCTATCCAATCCAAGTTTACAGTCACAGTGTTGTCACTGGTGATGAGGGTACTCTCAGAGGACTATCAGACATCTGAATATTCTTTCACTGTTGGTTGTAAAATAACCCAGGAGTAGGACCCATTGACAACTAAATGGTTTAAAATCAAAAGTCTTATACAGATAAGCAGTAATATCCTGCTTACCTGTGCAGCCTAAACAAACCATGTGCATTAAATCATCAAAATGCTTCGACATAGATTTGGGGGTCATTTTAAGAAGAATTCACCTTAAATATTAACATTCCTTGAGACAGATAGATAAGAGACAGATCCCTAGGAAGGAAGGTGGACAGGAAGGCAGACAGATGTATATTAGGAGCCAAAAATTGTGTAGGAAAATAAAATTAAAAGATAACAGGATTTTCCCACAAATTTTTGAAGCTCCCATGTAGATCTTACATTTTTCAACATGTCATCAGGAGGCACCATTCCTAGACAGGGACATCATTCTTGCTAAAGTAGAGGAGCAGTGAAAAAGAGGAAGACTTTCAAGAAGATAGATTGATATAGTGGCTGTGACGATGGAGTGAAGCACAGCACTGCTTATGAGGGAGGCCTGGACCTCATTAGGGCTTCTGTGTTGTGCATTGGATCTCTCGCCGTGAGCCTCCGCCTCAGCACCTAGTAACAACATACGTACAGCGATAATCGGTTTGTAGCCCTAAACTCTCTTTCTTAGGGTAGTAGCAACAAGAAATAGAGCACAGGCAAAACAGAGGAAATTATGGTGGTGGCAGCTGAGAAATAAATCAAGCTGCATTTGAAGCTAGCATCGCCCCTAAATCTCTTTTTCCTAACCTGTGCACAAGTTTCACTAATGGTAGCCCTATCTCTATAAACATATTTTATCTCTTTAAGGAAAATGGAAGAGGATAGCCATGTCTAGGATAAGTGTGTGTCTAAGGCCATCAGCTGAGCATGCATGAAAGGTGAATAAAATCTCAGGCTGGAGGCATCTAAAGTGGTTATAAGAATTTACACTGAGCCTTCAATTGAAAATACACCACATTCCTTCAAGACTGAGGACTTGGCAATAAAGTATTTGGTAATACCATTTGGTATTAGTAGATGGGCCCTAGTGTTGAAAGAGTTATTGATGAAGGCTTTAATAGTGAGAAGGCTCATGATTTTTGATATTTGTACGAATGATAGTAATTACACATGATTTGAACAGCATTTTCTTACTGACTTGGAGGGAAATAAAGTTGGTATTCTGAAATAATTGTACCAATCACTTTATGACAATGATTAAAAACCCAGAATCTTCCCAAACAAGATTATGGTTCAGAAAGAAAAGCAAAACCAAATTGAGAGATCACCAAGTAAATATTAGTATATATTTATTCAACTTGAATCACTAGAGAGGAGGAACAGACCCCATTTTCCTTTTGGCATTATTTTCATCCCCTGACTTACTGAAAAAAAAATATAACAACTCTCCTGCAAAACCATGATTACTTCTTCAAGAACTTGGGGGAAGACAGAACAAGAGGCATTCAAGATAGACTAGTCACACCTAACCTGTGTCTAGGTTTGGCCCACACCTGTTGTAAATTTTCTTGCGAACTTGGGTTAAATTATTTCCTAGAAAGCTTTTACACAACAGAGATCTTTAAATCAATCAGCACAAAGTTTCAAGTGTGAAAATTACCTTTCAGTTGTAACTGAAAATTAATTTCCTTTTGCTTGAGAGACATGGCATGCCCTAATAATTTCCATATATTCTTTAAACTAGAACATCCAGTGTTTGAGGCAAAATTTCCTTTAAAAATTTTTTTAAAGATTTTCCCTACCCCCACCCCAAAATACATCAAAACATTTCTATTAATTCATGAAATTAAGGATAGCTTTTTACATTTTCTCCTGTCACTGATTCCATTTGCCCTTATTACTTTCCTCCGAGGCCCACAAACGTGGCGGCACAATCAGCAAACCCCTTGGTGGCTGTTTCATCCCTGCTCTATTTGATTTCTTCTCTCTGAGTAAATGATTAAGTTTTCATGCATTGGTTCAACCAAAATCTATGTTCACTCAACCACATCCTTTATTGATTACTTCTACAGCAAACAGTAGGCCAAGTGTGATATACATAATTGGACAGTTGTCAGGGGATGTGGGTGTTAACAGTCCTGTTTTCCCAGTTGGAAACTGGAATCACCTTGATACACAAATATTCTGCACTGTTTCATTCTCATTCTTTGGACCGAGGCGTCCTCTTCCTCAGAATATATGTTTTTAACTCTCTGAGGTCTGGTTGAATGAATTTAATGATTATCCCTTATAATATGCTGTTCAAGTTGCACCTGTGCACTGCATATAGAAAACTGGAATTAATATTTGTCTAACATTTTAACCTTGTCCTTATACTTAAACAAATAATCTGTAGCATTTTGGTAAGAAAATATTTGATATTTTTCTCCTTTCCAAAGGAAGATTGGCTTCACATTGCTAACTTTTAAATTTGAAGACCACTTAACCAGCACAAAATGTTGACATTCAGATGCTGTATGGACTGTGATGGGGTAGAGAACTGAACATTCACTGCAGAGTGCATATAGTTTATAAAAGAAAGACTTCTATGCAGCATTGTTTTGTAGAGCAAGATTCAGATCCTTCTAGATGCTGTGGAGATGTTTCTCCAGGGGGCGGAAAAAGACAACTCGAGTCACACAGCAAGAGTTTTAGCTACACTATTTTGTATTTCTTGTTCTCTGAAGTTGCTTTTGGTTTTTTGTTCTCTTAATGTTTTACATATTGTGATTTAACAACCCTCGGCAGTCCAAACCTAATTCAAAATGTGCTTCCATCAAAAATATACCAGATTTCGGAACCTCAACATATATAAGTTCTACTGACTTTATTTCAGCTTAAAAAATACACAATAATAATTTCCACTTAAAGTGTTTAACTGATATGCAAAGAAGCCTCCTTTTTAAATCAATTTATTTTAATATTACAGTCGAGCAAATAGGTTGCAATGTTAATGTCAATTTGATATACTTTTAACCTTTGAAATCCTCAGACATGCTCAACTTTTTAAGTATTATTTCCTTCATATTAAAAATCAAATTATTTCCTTTATTTCTTGTACTCCTGAGTTCTCTTAATGACTTTCTTTAAATTCTCTGCCTCAAGTTGACTGGGCTCATAACAAGCATACAGGACAGGGTAGTACGGCCTCTGTGGGTCATGGTGTCCTTTTATTTCATTGAGACATGGTAAGAATGATAGCTGTGGTTTACTGAATCCATTTTTGGTAGACAGGTATATATAAGTTTTTAAAACCCTATTACTCTGAGTTGATATAATGTTCATATATGTCATCATAAAGTTTCTATGAATTGGAATTGATGGCAATATTTGTATATATATGGATGCATCTATATTTGTGACTATAATTTGTTATATACATGTATATACCACATACCATATATCTCCATGTGCTATTTTTGAAAGCACATTATGCCAACTACTTTATGTTGCTAACTTTAATTGTCACTTAGAAGCCATCATTAAACTGTTGAGCTAATACACTATAATTATCAACTTAAATAAAAGCAAACGCACAAGTTTGATGGTTTCTTTTCCAATTCCCAGAGGACTACCAAACTCAGTTCATAATTTCTTGACCATGACATATCATGGTCAAAAGAAACATTTTCAGAATTTCTTCATAAACATAAGTAGGAAATTAAAGAACATAGAGCCAAATAAAATGAGCAGAACCATATAATTTCCCTCTAATATGGGAGGGTTGGTAAATGAAGGCAAAATTCACCTCTGGAAATATCATGAGAGATATGCTACACATACATGAGTGTACTATGCCAGAAATATTTGACTTAATTTTATCATTTGTATACCACACATTATATTTAATATCATTTGTGAAAATAAAGTATCCACCCTCATATGCATGCAGCCAAACTTCAAAAATTTTGTTGAAAATTCAAATTTGAAAATAACAAATACAAATTAAGAAGTCACAAGGAGTCGTATTAGGACTGCATGATGGATGCCTAATGACTTTCCATTGAAACGGTTGCAAATTCATCCTTGTTTGATAAGAGAGATAAGCAGGAACATTGTCTTGGGGTTGAGAAAGACTCTCTGGTGAAACTTTCCCAGGCATTGTTCTAAAACTTTAGCTAGCTTTCTCAAAGCATTCTCATAAATGCAGTGGCTACTCATCTTTGGCCTTCCAGAAAGTCACCGAGCAAAATGTCTGGAGCATCCAAAAGGAGAGTTAGCACGAGTTTTCCTCTTGGCTAGTCTGCTTTTGTCTTGGCTGGACAACTTTCACCCTTTGGTGACCATTTCTTTAATTGTGCTATGTCTTCAGGATTGAACTGGCAAATCCAATGACAGATTCATCTCTGATGACAATTCTTCCAACTTTCCCAAGAGAATTAATTCCAATTTTTAAAATGTTTCCATTAAAAGTTCTGCTCTTGGTACTCCCAAACCAGAAAGTTTTTAACTTTACATTTTAGTTCAATTTGTGTAGGCTAAACTAATTGAATGTCTATTGTGTTGGCTAAGAGTCCTTGTGGTGTAGTGGGTGAAGCTTTTTGTTGCTAACTACCAGGTCAGCCATTCAAAAACACAGCCACTCCACTGGAAAGAGATGAGGCTTCCTACTTCATCATAAAGAGTTCATCTTGAAAACTTCCAGAAGCAGTTCTGCAGTGTAATAAAGGTCCTATGGGTCAGAGTTGATTCCATCACAGTGAATTGGTCTTGGCTATTTTTTCTATCATTAATCACTGCTCCTCTTCAATTATGGCAAGAACAACATTAATAGTTCCCTTACATTTTGATGTGGTTTGTTTGCTGCTGTGGGCACAATCTTTAACTTTCTCTCATCTTTTCTAAGAACTCATT
>PVJH01030755.1:13834-24565 GCA_004026705.1 Nesogale talazaci
ACACACACACACACACACACACACACTTCCACCTAATGATAATAATATGTTTTATCTATCACCTATCATCTCAGAAACCCACAAAGGCAGTTCTATTCTGCCCCTATGTGTCAGAAATGTCTCCGTGACAGTGAGTGTTTAGTTTCAGGTGCTTTAAAGTCTGGTTCCAATTCAGAGTGCCCCCATGTCCACCAGAACAAAAGCCATGTCCAGTCCAGTGCCACCCTCACAATCGCTCCTGTATTTGCAACCATTGCTGTACCTATTGTGTCAATTCATCTCATCAAGGGTCATTGGTTTTGATGCCCTAATCTTTTACCAAGCATGATGGCCTTTCCCAAGGACTGTTCTCTCCTGGCTACATGCCTAACGTGCAGGAGATGCAGTCTCCCCACCCTCACTTCTAAGGAACTCTCTCGTTGTGCTTTTCTAAGACAAAGTTGTATGTCCTTCAGGCAGTACATGGTGCTTTCAATAGCCTTCACCTACATCGTATTTCGAAAGCAATAGTTTTTCAGTCTTCCATGCTTATTGTTCACCTTGTAATGCCTGTGAGAACATTAAGAACACCATGACTTAATTAAGTCAGGTGCACTTTAATCCTCAAAATGACATCTTTGCTCCTTAGCACTTTAAAGAGATCATTTGCAGCAGATTTGTCTAAAGCAAAACATCATTTGTTTTCTTGACTGCTGCTGCCATGAGTATTGATTGTGGATTTGAGCAAAATTAAATCCATGATAACTTTGATGTTTTCTGTTTATCATAAAGCTGCTTGCTTACTGATCCAATACTAAGCATTTTTGTTTTCTTTATGTAGAGGTATAGCCCATACTGAAGATTGTAGTCTTTGATCTTCATAAAAAATGTAGCAAGTCCTCTTTTATTAGTAAGATACTCATCTGAGTATCACAAGTTGTTAGAGTCTTCCTCCAATCCAGTGACCTCATTCTTCATATGGTTAATATTCTCAGATCATCTGTTGAGCATGGGTTAAATAAATATGGTGAAAAGACACACAGCAACCGATGCACATTTTTCCCAATTCTAATGTAATAGCTATTGTGTTTGAACTTATAGCCAGTTGTTCTATATGCCAATTCAGCATGAGCCCAGAATTCCCATACTACAGAATATTATCCATAATTTGCAATCAACTCTTCAATGTTATGTTAAAATTTATTATATATAACTTGTGCATATACATAATTCATACATATATAATTTTCAACCTCAAGGTACTTTTTGGACACTTTAAAAATAAGAAAACTAAAACTTGAAAATGAATAGATATGATCTAAGCGATTCAGCCAACAGGTTAGCTGTGATTCTAACCCAGACCTTGCTAACACTTACCCTAGTATATATTTCCTTGTATAGTCCTTTTTATGAACACATCGAAACTCACATATAGTAATATCTCAACTAAACCGTGGGAGGGTATGCAAGCTGATAGCTCTAATCTACCTCTGCATGTGTAAAGGGAACCTTTTTGAAAGTGCTTTCTAAGTTTGAGGCTGACTCCTTTAAATAGCTCCAGTAACCACACATCATTGTTTAAAAGATCGGTTTGAAAATTGGAAACAGCCAGGGGGTAAAAAATGGAGTTGTGATTTTAAAACAATAAATAATCTCTATCTGTAAATTTGAGGGGGGCGAGATCATTACTTGTGAGTGCTCTATAACAGTGCTGTGACGAGGCTTACTAACAAACCAAAAAGAATGTTATCAGCCTTCTTTAAAGATAGATACTTGGAGGGAACGCTGCTCCTCTGCATTTTAAGGAAACCTGGAAATCGGAACTGGAATAAATCACACCCTTCTCAACACCACTGAGTTGATTCTGCTTCTGATCAGCCCTCGTTAGGGTTTCTGTGGCTGAAAATCCCTTCATAGGCAGACAGCCTCATCTTTCTCCTGTCAAGTGGCTGGTAGTAGTCGAAATTGCTAGTAGCATGCCATTAGACCAAGAGGAGAGGAAGCCTGGAACAGAACGGAGGAACAGGTAACTTTGGGTAGACAGAAATCTCAAAGTTCATGAGAGATACTGGATATATAGCAAGAGAATTGAGCGTCAGAGAAGAACTAAGACTGGAGGACAGTACAGTCTCAAGAGAAAGAAGTGTTGTGTAATAGTGCTAACCCCCATCCTGCAAGTAGGAGAAGACCTGGAAGAGTACAGGGGGGAACAGCGGGGAAGAACAAAAGCAATGTATCTGTGCATCCATAAATATGCAGTCGGAGCACTTCATGTTGCTCATAATCTAAAGTTGATGCCCCAGAGGCATACTCCCTTTGGTCAGATCTATAGCTGTAGTTACATCATCTATATCTATGCTTTGAAATTATCACTGGATTCATGAGAATCTGAATCAAAATTCTTTATGTATTTTCCTGCTGATTAGTTCATGTAAACAGAATCAAATAATGTGTGGTCTTTTGTGACTGACTTCTTTCACTTAGTATGCTTTCAAGGCTCACCTGTGCTGTAACGAGTTCACTGCATGTGCTGGTATTGCTTTTAATGGATAATGTCCCATGATATAGATAGACCATATTTTATCCCACTCCCTAGCTAATATCATCAAAGTTTATATGAATATTCAATTCCAAGTTACAATGTGGAAGCGTGTTTTCTGTTGTGTTGGAAATCTGGATTATATGATAACTACATGAAAGTTTTTAAGAAGTCCAGCAAGGGAAAGAAAGCTTGGAAACTGATGCAGTAGTCATTGTATATTACTGTTTGATGTCATTGAACTTTGGAATGATATGATATATGTATTAACTGCCAATAAGTAAAGGGGAAAATGATTTGAGGAGCTACTTATTTCCTATAGCAAATTACATGATTTGGTGTTCCCTCAAGCAATGCAGAAAAGCTGGAAGGTTTAAGTGTTGACTCGGTGCATATGCCTACAAGGACAAGCCACCTATTTATTTAATATTCACACCACAAATCTCATTATGCCAACAAACATCTTGCATTTTCTAAAGTAAAAGCACATTCACCATGATGTTAAGATTGTATTCCAATGCCTTTGTATTTTATTTGTTCTAGCCAAAGAGAAATGAAAGGAGCCATTAAATGCTTGAAAAAAGTTCTGGAAATTGCAAGAAACAATTTTCAAAACCTAGATATTGTGCGAGCAAGTACGATGCTTGGAGACATTTACAATGAAAAGGTAAGGATTGGTAGTTTATGTTTTAAGGGTGAAATTTGTAGGGTTTGAAAATTCTATTCATATTTGTTCCTCACCTTCCCACAGAATGTTCTCTGAAATGTCCCAGAGCCCCTCCCCTGGCTTACAGGATTTAGATAATGCTCAAAGCAATAATTGTGAAGCATCTCTCTCTTGTTCTTTGACACAGACACTACAAGATTCCAGTAGTGTAATAATGGTTAGACTGCTGATTAATGTCTTCCCAGCCATAATCAATTCTAAATTATTTGGGAATTGAGAAACATTCAAGTCCAACAGAACTTTATGAAAATAATGGGCTCTTTTTAAATTATAATTATATTCATCTTCCTCACTTTAAATTCCTGCTGTAGTAATCTAGCTGTGCTAACTACTTCAGGTGATTTAAGACAGGAAAAAACACCAAGACTAATTCATAAGAAAATATGGAATTTTACTAATTTATGGGTTATATGGAGGAAAAGAGAAAGAAGACATTTTCTAAAGTAAAAATATGTCATTCGAGAAATCATTCACTATTTAGTAAAACGTATTGATCTTAATGAAGAGCTTGTAGCAATGTGAATTAGCTATTGACACTCTAAGTGCAACATTGGGGGTTCAAACACACCAGAAACTCCTCAGATTATAGATGAGGCTGACTGCTCCGATACAGAATTGCCATGAGTCAGCATTATGGGTTGATTATTGGTCATAACATCATTGTGTTTTTTAAGTGCATCAGTGCACTCTAATTCATAGCAATCCTCATATACAACAGAAAGAAATACCACCAACCGTGAGTGAAGGACGAACATAGGAGAGAAGGGAGGAACCAATCACAAAGATCGACGTACATACCCTGCCCCCAGGGGACAGACAACAGAAACATGGATGAAGGGAGACAATAGATGGTGTACAATATGAAAATAAGAATAATTTATAAATTATCAAGGGTTCATTTGCAAGGTTGGGAGGGGAGGGAGGGGAGGGAGGCCGTGGAAAAAAGGAGCTGATAGCAAGAGCTCAAGTAGAAAGAAAATATTTTAGAAATGATGATGACAGCACATGTACAAATATACTTCATACAATTGAAGTATGGACTATTATAAGAGTTGTAAGAATCCCCAATAAAACGACTTATTAAAATTAATTTTAAAAGAATGGTAAATAAATAGAAAGAAGAGTGAATAAAGGCAAAAAAAGGAGAAACATTGCCAAGCATGCATCATTCTTCAATGTGTTACATTTGCACCCACTGTTACAGCCTGTGGCTCCAAGGGACTTCCTCTTCTTCACTCGGACTTATTTTCTTCCCTGATTCCTATCTATAATAGCCTCCATTCTCTTCCAGAAGTGTTCACATGAAAGAGGCATATATTTTCTTCTTCCAGTTTTTGCTTCAATCATGAATAGGAACTATGAGAATAGTTATCAGGTTTCTTTATATGTAGTCTTATTTTTTAAACGTTATGTCTGTACTAATTATAGACATTAGTCCTGATACTAAGCTGCTATTTCTCTTACAAAATCTGTAAAGTGCTGACCTCCAGGTGGGAGAAGGAGTAATTGAGAGTGTTTTGGAGGTCATTAGGTGGGGAGTGGCTTTAGTGGCATGCAGCAGGTGGGCAACATTTAACTGGGGCATCTGTGGGGTATCCCAGGAACTCAGACCAGGAGCCCTGGTAAGCTAGGGCACTGAAATCTGGATCTTCAGGGTACTGTCATATTCCAGAGGCTGCCTTGGTGAGACCCCAATTTTGGGAACTTGGCTGGATAAACTAGATTCTACCTTGGACACACTCATAAACTGAAGACTTATGTTGCAAAATACATGGGTCTGAGGAAGCAGAAGATAGCTGTAGCGAGAGTGGGATGCTGTTGTTGGCAGAAAAATAAGGTCTTGCTATATCAATGCCCAATATGCTGTATTAAGACATATATTCATCAATCCTATGATGGACATTCTGTTTTATTTTGCTTCTGCTTGTTCACATCAGGATGTATCTCAGAGATGTGTTGCCATGGCAGGTCACTAAAGTTGTATTGATTTTCCACTTTTCACTAAATGAAACCTGGGGACTTTGAGCCTGGAAAAGCAAATAGAACCAGGGTCTTGCAGGGAGAGGGGCCATAGAAGGATAAAGCGGATAAAAGGAAGATGATGTCAAGAAGTCCATGAAGGAAAAGTAGATTTGGAGACTGATTATGGTAGCAATTGCACCATTCTGTCTGATGTGATTGAAAGATGGAATGATATGACATAGCATTAACTTCCATGTTACAGCAAATTAAAAGAAGGTGGGCTAAGCATAGATTCAGGAGTGGGTTTGGGAATCTCACTAAATCCTAGTTTGATGCTCAGCCTCAGGAAAGGGACACAGAAGAAATGGGTGCTATAGCAAAATGTGGCAAGGACTCTAGATGGTGTCTGGCCGTCTGGTTCAGAAGCAACAAAGCCCACATGGAAGAAGCACACCAGCCTGTGTGATCATGAGGTGTCGATGGGATCAGGTACCAGGCATCTAAGACCCAGAATAAAACTCATCCGTGGTGAATGGTGGTGGGGGGGGGGCATGGAGTGGAGACCCAACGCCCATCTGTAGACAATTGGACATCCCCTCACAGAGAGGTCACAGGGAAAAGATGATTTAGTCAGTATGCCATATAGCACCAATGAAATACATAATTTTCCTCTAGTTCTTTGGTGCTTCCTTCACCCCATTATCATGACCTCAATTCTACCTTATAAATTAGATTAGACCAGAACATACACAATGCTACAGATAAGAGCCCGAAACACAGCCCGAAACCCCTCAGGACTAATAAGAAGCGTAGATATACCAGGAGGATTAGGGCAGGGGGAGGTGGAGAAAGGGGGAACCAATCACAAGGATCAAACTAGAACCCACTCTTGTGTGGACAAATTATAGAAAAGTGATGAGGGAAGATGGAGGATGATGTAAGATATGGAAATAATAATCTATGATAAATAATAATTTATCAAGAGTTTGTAAGGGAGGGTGGGTGGGAGAGGGAGTTAAGAGTGATGTTGAACCAATATCAGGGGCTCAAGTGGGAAGAGAATATTTTGAAAATAATAATGGTCACATATGTGCAAATGTGTTTGATACACTGGAGGCATGTATGGATTGTGATAAGAGATATAAGAGCCCCCAATAAAAGTATTTTTAAAAAATAGCTTCTGGGGTCTTGAAGGGTTTATCTTCAAACAAGCAGCCACCTAATTGAGATGTCAAATAAAGTCCACATTGAAGAAGCACCATCACCCATTACCAAAGGATAGGAATCCTTATAACCTGGAGTTGAAGGAGGGATCAGCATCAAAGCCTAGACTGTGGGATTCTGGTGTTCAGAAGGCGATGGGTGACAGTGGGAGGCCCAGATTCATTTGTGGAACTACCCAGGAAATAAGACTCCTGAGAATTCCCTGTCTCCAAAGTTGAAGGATAGGAGATAGTCACTACATTCATTCCTTGGGAGAGAGTCTAGAAGATCAAAGGCATAAATCTGCTTGTACAGTTAAAACTTTGTCAGCAGATCCCCACCCCCTACCCCACCCTTCAGGATACAGGCTGAATCTGATCTGGTTTTCCAAATTTTTCTGAATTTTTGGTTTGCATTGTTTGGTTAGGTTTTCGCTTGTCCATAGTGGAGTGAATTGCAGAGATGTTATGTCAACAGAGATCACCCTCTTGAAAGTGTGCTATCTGTTTTTCTCATTTTTCAGTATCTAAAACCCAGAACTGATGACTTATAGAGGCAGTAAGTAGAATTTTTAGGGCTTAGGTGGAGTAAGAGTACATTGTGGGGGCTGGTAAAAGGAAGAAGCTGTCAAGAAGCCCATGCATGTAGAAAATTAATGTCTGGAAGCTGATTGTTGTAACAATCATATAATTCTACTTGACACGGTTGAAATATGGAATGATATGACGTATGTATTAAATCCCAAGTAATAAAAATTAAATCTGTGACCTCAGTCAAGTGACTTCGTTCTGGGACATTTCATTTTCTGGTAATAATGACTAAGAAATTAATATATGTAAAATATTTAGAGCCTTACCTGGTGGAGCATAAGTGCTATATTGTCACTATTTTTGCCATGATTGGAATCTATGTCATTGTGGTTCCACATGGTATGCAGATAAAGATTAGCTTGGCTCGTGTCATTTTTTTTCCGCTTGTCTAGAGGGTCACAGTGATTTAGGTCTCAAAGCTTCTATGTGATAGTAATATTCAAATCAAAACTCATAGCCAGTGCATTTTTCTAACCTTCACCTTAAAATTAATTTTGATGATTCCAAAAGTATTTAGCTTCCTATTGAAGTTGAACTGATTTAAATGTGTGAAACTAATAATTCTCTTGTTCATGTTATAGGGAAAGATTGCAAACAGGATGTTTCACTTTTCTTATTCCCTCTCTTGTGCTCACTCTCTCCTTATCTTCAGATTCACAATCTCTAAATGCTCTTTTCTTTCAGCCCTCTCCCCCACTTTCATCCCTCCTTCTTACACAGCTGGTCCCTTGTCTCTGGCCATTATCTTCCTCCCTGACCCCTGACCCCCCTCCCAACACTCCTTATCTCACCCACCCCCCAAGTTGTTGTGGGTTTTCTGAGAAAGTACACAAAACAGAACATGCAGAAATTCAATCATTTCTACTGCACTATTCAAGGACATTGACTATATTCTTCAATTTGTATAATCATTCTTACTGCCCCCTAAGTAGTATCCTATGTAATTTCTAGAGTAACTTTTGTCGGGTAAAAATAGTTCTTTTTTGATAATGCTTTTATTGGAGTATGCCTCACATAGCATACAATTTAATAATTCAATCATATGAAAAAGATTTATGCAATCATCATCACAATCAATTTCAGAACATCTTCTCATACTCATTGTAGTTAGCTCCCCCCTTTTCCCATTCTCCCCTGCTATTCCCTTAAGCAATTATCAATCCAATTACTGTCTCTGTAGATTTACCTATCTGAATTTCTCATACATAAATTCATTCAAAACATAAACAGGAAACATGAAAAGTAGCAATTACTAAAGAAAAAATTTAAAACATCAATCAAAAAGAGATGCTTTACATATCTTAAAGCAGAAAATATTAAAAACAGAAATAACTTTAAAATATGTCAAGAAGAGATCAAATGAGAGGGTATTACATTTTAAACTAGCTACATATGCCATAATTAACGTTGTAATGTTCTCTGTCTGATAGCAAGGCTGCTCACATCTCTGGACTAGTTCACAGGGAATTCACTGGTGGCTAGTCCACATGGAGACTGCAAATGGAGTCTGAACTTCTGCTGCCATCCAGAACCTTTTGCAAACAGTGTTCAGAAGTTAAGCCCTGATACCATCCCCTCCTTCTGATTTGGATTTTACAATCCTTTGATCACACAGGCGGGTGTGCTTCTTCCATGAACTAAATTGATTCCTCATTTAGGTGCTTGCTCTCTAACTTTGTTTCCAGCCTTTCCTTCTGCTTAAGCCCTCCCCCTTAACTCTGCAGCACGGTTCTGTCTCTGTGGACAGCACTATCGTTGGTGTAGGGTTGCTTTTGTGTACTTTTCAGGATATGGTAGTGTGTTAGACAGGGTTCTCTAGAGAAATGAAACCAGAATACTGCCAAGTTTATATATATTTATATAGATAGGTATCTAACATAAATAGTTAACCTATAAAGCAGTACAAATGGCTCGGTGCAGCTCACTTCCATGAGACAGTTAATACACTGGCAGACCTTCAAATCTTGAGTTCCACTGGGTAGTCCTCTATAGAGCAACTCAGAGTATCTGGTCACAGGCAGCTAACAGCAAGGCAGGTCACCAACAGTCAGTCAGATGACAGGGTCCGACAGTCCCCAGCTCAAGAGATATATATTCCAAAAATGTGTCAAAGCAGGCCTTGAAGGAACCTCAACTTAAAGCAATACAGTCCACGAATTAGGTGTCCCACAGGTAGTGCAGCCTGCAAATGGATGCACAGAACAAGCAAGACAGCCGGCTGTACACTCATCTGAAGATTCAAGAGCAAGAGAAATGTGAGGCTCACGAAGCCATGAATACTTCTGCCCTTCAATTAATCTCACGTGTTCACTGGCCATGTTGTCACAACAAACCTACCTATCTTCATTTGGCACAACAAACCTGCTTATCACAAGTAGTTTCAGAAAATAGATAAACCCCATAACTCCTTGATACCGACAGAACTAGTGGAATAGGGGAACAACTGGCATTCCTCATGAAAATATACAGATTGTGGGGTTTTTTTGGTTTTGCTTTGGGGGGGGGGGGTTAGTCTTATTTTTAAAGGATTGCTCTTCAAACAGAAGTACAAAAAGGACAAATCACTACATTCTACCACCAAAGAATAACTCAGAATTCCATCTTTTACTGCAGCCAGGATGTTGAAGATCAGCCTAGATCTTTCTACTTACAGTAATTATAAAAGAAATAAAATAATGAATCTTTCTGAGTAATAATATTTTTATGCTTGCATTTTAAAAACTTTTCTGCCAAGAGTTTGTATCTCATCAATATGTATTTTATTCCCTGATTTATAATTCTTAAAGAAGAGTTTAATATCAAAAGGCTAGAGACATGAAATGATATCCAAAAGCTGTGTCAACTGTCAAAAGGTAGTTTTTATCAGTTTACCCCATGCTGATAAAAAAAAATTCGGAGGTGTCCGAGGTATTCATCTTTAATGACATTCTTCATATGTATAAATTGATTAATATACCTTAGTGATCTTTTATATTTTAATATCAGATGAACACTGATAAATAATAAAGTAGTAAGGTCTCAGGGTGGCACCAAAAGTTAAGTGCTAGGCTTCATTTAAGGGTTAGGACTTATAACCCAAGTTCAAACTCACCTAGAGTTACCTCAGAAGATAAGTCCTGGGAGTTGCTGCCAAAAGTGAAAGGCTTTGTGGCAATCATGTGCTTATGTTAATTTTATAATTGAAATGTAGGGGTGGAGTCTGGCCTGTTAATCAGGAGAAAGCCATTGAGTAGCAGATGAGGTCTCTGTGTGGGCATGGCTTTCACCTGAGACTCCTGGGAAATCTCGCGGTATTTCCCTTGTGAAGATGAGAAGCGATCTTCCCCAGTTGTTGGGAGTTAGTTTGAGAGATGATTAACCACAGGCAACACAGAATGGCGGCAGCTGGGAGGCTGGAGTAGCCTGTGAAGAGACCACACGGTTTAGCCCTGATGAAGACAGACCTCTGAAGCTGGAGTGGCATGCTGTTGATGGACCTGAGCCCTGGAAGCGAGGAGCCAAGGGGAGACCCCTGCCAGCGCCAGAATTCTGCACCCACTGACCTGTGACTTCCTGAGTCGGAAGCAGACTTTATAGACTGATTTTGGGCATATGGGTTAATAGTGGACTTATGACTTTGCACTGGACTGAATTGGGATGCCTTCTAAGGGTCACATTTCTTTTGTATATAAACCCTTTCCTTATATCTATATGCGTGTCTCTGAAATTTGTTCCTCTAGTCTACCCAGACT
>PVJH01030756.1:0-24465 GCA_004026705.1 Nesogale talazaci
AGAGAGAGAGAGAGAGAGAGAGAGAGAGAGAGAGAGAGAGGAGTCCTGGTTGGATTATTAGTAGGAGGGTGAGAATTTTAAAACCACCAGCTGCTCTGCACGAGAAAGACCAGATTTCTACTCCTGTAAACTGTTATAGCCTTGGGAACTCACAGGGGCAGTCCTATCATATGCTTTAGGGTCATTAAGCTGGAATTGACATGATAGCAGTGAAAAGGTGAAAAGGACATGAGTGTTAGCTTTCATCAATGTGGGAAAATCCAAAAGAAGCATGGGATATTCCTTTAGCAATGAAATGACAGATGATGGTGAAGTTAGTGGGACAACCAAATGGGGCTATTAACTTAGAAATTTGAGTAGAAAAAAGAGATAGATAATAGCAGAGGTCATTTGTGAGGAGGCAGATGTGGAAGGGAAGTGGGAGACCTGGTCATGGCTATAGAATAAGCATCAGACTGATAACCATAGATAAGTGGTTCAAACTTACCAGCTGTACCTCACAAGAAAATCGAAGCCATCTGTACAGCCTCAGAAACTCTGTCACTATAAGTCACTGTCAGTGGATTTGGCTTGTTTGTTTTTGGTGAAAGAGACAGGTAGATGACAGTCATAAGCATAGACACCAATAGAGCTTGCGTCATTGATGTGCTTTTTTGCAACTGCATAGGGTCTATTGCTGAGAAGGACCCCACACTTGGTGTAATGCTCTGCTATCATCATTGAGAAATTTTTCCTCATCTTTGAACAAATTTTCATTTTCATTACACATTGGGACTTAAGTTTTTTACAGCAGACCCTAGGTATGAAAAGAGAAGCTGATTTCCATGAAGAAGAATGTGACATGAGGATTGGAGGAAGTCTTGTTAACAATCTGTGATGTGAAGGTGAATCAGTCTTGCTTGCTGAAAGTGAGAAGGACTTAAAGCCCTTGTGATATCAGTAAGGTTTGCAGCTTGTAGTATGAATAATTAAATGTAAATAAAACCCAAATCTTCACAACTGGACCAAAAGGTAATATCAAGACAAACAGAGAAAAATTAAAGTTGTCGAGGGTTTCATCTTTTTTGCATGCACAATGCATTCCTGGAAGCAATATTCAAAAGATCAAATGATGCATTGCAGTAGAGAAATATGCTGCACAAGATCTCTTACAAGTGTTGAAAAGCAAAGAGACTTTTGAGGAATAAGTGCACCTGAACCACGCCATAGTATTTTTCTGTGGTCTCATATGCATGTGAAAGTTGTTCGTTGACAAGGGAACAACAAGTGTTCAAAAACCACGGTGAGGAGGTGGATGGAGTCCTGGCAGGGACTGACCAAGGGTAATGTAACCAAAAGAAGCTAATGAAACCCAAATGAAGTCTGAACATGATAGTGGAACAACAGGAAAGTAAAAGGAAATAGAGAAAAAAAACTAGGAGTCAAAGAGCATTTATAGGAGGTTAAATAAAGGCATGTACAAATATAAATATATTTATATATGAGGATGGGGAACAGATCTAGGTGCATATGTTTATAGGTTTAGTATTAAGGTATTAGATGAACATTGGGTCTCCACTCAAGCACGCCCTCAATGCAAGAACACTTTGTTCTATTGGCATTCCATGATGCTCATCTGCCCAACACAATCACTGAAGACAAATGATTGCGTAACCAAACGTGATGAAGAAAGCTCATGGTGCTTGGCTATCAAAAGATATAGCATCTGGGGTCTTAAAGTTTGAAGATAAACAAGTGGCTATCTAGCTCAGAAGCAGCAAAGCCCACATGAAAGAAGCACATTGGTCTGTGTGATCATGAGGTGTTGAAGGGATCAGGTATCAAAGAAGCAAAAATGATATAATTGTGAATGAGGTGGACTGCAGATTGGGGACCCAAAGCCCATCTGTAGGTAAGTGGACATTCTCTTACAGAAGGGTCACAAGGAGAAGATGAACCAGTCAGGGTGTAGCAATGATGAAACACAACTTTCTTCTAGTTCTTCAATGTTTTTCCCCGCCCAACTATCATGATCCCAACTCTACCTTACAAATCCAGCTAGACTAGAGGACGTACACTGACAGATAAGAACTGGAAGCCCAGGGAATCCAGGACAAATGATCCCTTCAGGACAAGTGGGTGAGAGTGGCAATACTGGGAGGGTGGGGCGAAGGTGAGACAGAGGGGGAACAAATGACAAGGATCTAAGTATAATCTCTTCTTTGGGGGACATATAACAGAAAAGTGAGTCAAGGGTAAAGTGACCAGATGTCCCACTTTTTAACAATTTAACAACATCCTGCAGCATTTGAAAATTAAAATAAATATATTGCAATACTATTTTTGTGTTCTATGAAAATTTTTGTTGCTTCATATAGACCAAATTTTTAATCAAGAACCCCCCACCCCCATGCCAGTCAATGGTGTCCTGTTTAAAATCTGGTCACTTTAGTCAAGAGAGACATCAGACAGTGTAATATATGACAAAATAATAATAATTTATAAATTATCAAGGATTCACAAGGGAGGGGGGAAAAGCGGAGTGGAAAAAATTAGCTGAGACCAGGGGCTCAAGTAGAAAGCAAATGTTTTGAGAATGATGACAGCAACAAATGTACAAATGTGCATAACATGATGAGTGTATGTATAGATTGTGATAAGAGTTGTACAAGCCCCCGATAAAAAATTTTTTTAAAAAGAAAGAAACTTGAACATTGAATAAGGAAGATTGAAAAAGAATTGATGCATTGGAACTACAGTGTTGGTGAACAATATTTAAAGTACCGCGGGTTGCCCAAAGAACAAAGAGACCTGTCTCAGAAGATGTTCAGCCAGAATGCTCTTTAGAAGCAAGAACGTGAGACTTCTTCTCATGTCCTTGGACATATTATCAGGAGAGACCAGTCCCCAGAGAAACATATCGTGCTTGAAAAAGCAGAAGGGTAGTGGAAAAGAGGAAAGTCCTCACAGCAATGGATTAACACAGTGGCTGCAACAGTGGGTTCAAACAGGAACAATTGTGTGGACGGCACAAGTGGGTGGTGTTGCAGTCTGTTGTTTTCACAGGGTCTCTATCAGTTGGCACTGACTTGACAGCACCTAGCAGCAACAGATAAGAACTTCTACACCAAATACATCATTTTCCTATCTCAATTGCAAAAAGAAATACATAGTACCACTACAGCAATGTTCTCAAGAATTATATTACTTAAAATTTCATTGAAATGGAATTACGTATTTTTGAAAATGTAATACTTAGAATTATGGTGCATCTCTTGAAAACATAAACCTTTCCCCTTTAGCTACCTAAGAGACTAAAATGATGCTAACATATTTTTTTCTCATCTCCTTGTTCATTCAACTTAGATCTCTACTACTATTAAATGATAGCTTCAGTGACTCATTAGTGGGATTACCGTTGATGATACATTCCAAATTTCATTTTTTAATATGTGGTAGATTTACACATCTAATGTGGCACTTGGAACAAGTACAGATTAGTTTTGATGTTATATATCTTAGGAGTGGAAGGAAGTTTTCATCACTTGCTACAAATCTGCACACTATTAAGATCAACTGCTAATTACAGTAGCTGGCTGTCTACATTAGAATGTCAACAACAAAATTAGTGTCCCATATGGAATACTTCAATATAATTGACATCTGTTCTAAAAAACAGTATGATAAACATCCCTTACATTTCTATTTATGTTTGTGTTGAAAGTAATCAGGGAGACTCAGAGGATAGGCCAAGAGTTCAATGGCAAAAATTAGTCCATATGGTCTCTTTGGGTAACTACTTCATCTGTGGTATAGTAAATGATTAATACTAATTATTTTGCAATTTCCATGTGAAGAAAACTGTTCGAGATGCTCTTTCCTACCACCTCAAATGCAATGTTGACCGACGCTCATTTTGAGCGTTTATTATTATATAAATAACAAGAGCATAACATATGCTTTGTGAAATAGCATCCACAATGGGGCTAGGTAGCAAGTCAAGAACCAATTAAGAATTATTTCCCCTGAATATTTATCGCATAATTATTCTGTTTCTTATTCCATGGTATACAAGCAAATGAATATATGATTACTCCTGGAAGGGTCCCCTTGCCCCAAGCATTCAGAGATCAAGAAATATGAAGGCATCTTGTTGGAGAATCTTGGTTTTGTTTAAAAACACAAACTGCAATGTAAATCCTGCTTTTAATATTAATATTGACATTAATTTGAGATAATAAATCTGATTACATGAGAAAATGTCTATTATTCAGTAATTTATTTCCACATATTTTTTGAAGAGCTCAAGCCATAGCATGCAAATATTTTCTGAATTATCATTTCATCTGTTTTGAGTTTGTTGAGAGAGGTGCTTTCACTAATATTTTTTGATATTCTGAGATATTACTATAGTACAGAAGTTTCCTGCATTTTAATTTTATTACCTAATTGTTTCCAATCTCTTCTTTGAGGGGTTGACTCATTTTTTAGTGGGTATTAGTTAGCTAATATCTATGACATATATAAAGGTGTCACTGGTCTTTCCGATTCTAACAATGAGATCTCAGTTTCATTTTTATCACCAAGGTTATACTTTCCAATGACTGGTTTTTCCTCTGTAAGGCCTGGTGATGTAGTGAGTTATGTGCTGGACTGTCGCTCACAAAGGTTAGCAGTTTGAATCTACCAGTCAGTCCACAGTCTTGGAAACCCCCAGGGAAATCCAACCCTGACCTATAGGGGCTATACGAATCGCAATCATACAGAAGATGGTGATGTTTTTGTTCTCTTTTGTTTTGATTCCTTCCTCTCTGTTAAGTTTTCCCAGACCAATGACTGCTTCATTGCAAAGCCCCTTTTTCATTTCATTTTACTTGGATTCACAGTCTATGTCCTTGGAAACAGCAGTCAAGAAATGAAAGGATGTCTTGCAATGAGCAAATCAGTGGTAAAAGACTGCTTCAGAGAGCAAGATTTTGAGAACTAAGATGCTCCTGTCCCAAGTTAGGGTGTGTTCAATTGTTTCATATACATATGAAAGGTAGACAATAGGGAGAAGAAAGAAGAATCAATTCACTTGAATTAAGGTTATGGAGAATAATATTGAAAGCACCATGGACTGCCAGAACAAACAAATCTATTTTGAATAAAGCACAACCAGAATGTTCCTTAGAAGTAAAGATGTGAAGACTTCATCTCATATTTATTGAACATGTTATAGGAAGAATCCAGCCCTTGGGAAAGACATCATACTTGAGAAAGGTGAGATTCGGAGAAAAAGAGTAAACTCTTCATTGAGGCGGATTGTCACAGTGTCTGCAACAGTGGGCTTTCACAGTGAGCTCTAGTGCCAGCAGTTGTGAAGATGATGTAAGGGTGAACACAGTTTTGTTCTGTTTTATACAGGATCACTATGAGTCTCCATATTTTTTGAGGAGTTGACTTCACAGTGAACAACAGCATGACAAATATTATAATATCTACTTCACAGATGCTAAGTGAGAGAGCACTTGGAAGTGATCGGCTTTTATATTTAAAAACTTCGCTATTCTTCCTTCTCTCTTTTCTTCTACTTCCTCTTTTTATTCTTTTCCTACTTGTAAACTTTAAATATGTTTTTCTCTATTTAAAATTGTGATGTGGATTTGTCTTAGGAAAAACAGAGTAGTGGCACTTCTTAGAATAATAGATGAAATGACAAAAAGAATGGGACTGGGAGGAGAGGGAGAAAGACTTAAAAAGGGAGAGGTTTTTTTTTAGCTCTATTTTTTTGGGGGAGGGCATCACTGCCCTCTGGTGGTCGTGGGAGCTACCCAGCCTTGCTCCTGGAGAGCGGCTGCTGGATTTGAACTGCCAAGCCAGTGGGCCGCAGTCCCACACTCAACCACTACGCCACCGGGGCTCAGCCCTGAGAGCTTTCTTTTATTGTCTCCTTTGACATTTAAAAAATTTCTGATGTGAATGTTTTTGGTAAAAATGTTTGGAACATTTTTGATGGGACTATTATAATGTAAAAATATACTAGGTAAAATAAAGATGATTAGTCTAGAAATTTGACATAATGTACAAATAAAATGCTGCTATATTAATGCAATATCAAATTATATATTTGAAAATATATTTGCAGTTAGAATGAGACAGATATTAACTTCTATTATGTACCCTAAATGGATATTTTAATTTAAGTTTTAGTTTTTCTTTGGAAATAATTGTACCTTTGTATGCAGTTGTAAGATATTTTACAGAAAGAGTTCAAGTGCCTTTTACCCAGTTTCCCCACTTGGAAACATCTTGCAAAGCTGGAATACAATATCAAGGTCAGACTGTAGGCATTTGTACAGTCAAGATTCAAAACATCTCTATCATTACAGGGACCCCCACATGTTTCCCTTTTGTAGCTATATCATTTTACTCCTGCTCAAGCCCTCTCCTGAAATCCCAGAAACGATGAGTCTGTTTTTCTTTTCTACAATTTTATAATATCAGGAATTTTAAATGAGTGGCACCTTGTTGCATGTTACCATTTGGAATTGATTTCTGTCACACATCTTAATTCTCTGGAGAGTCATCCAATGTGTTATAGTATATCACTACATGTTCCTTTTAATTCGTGAGTAGTTCAATTACTAGAAGAGGACATCATGCCCTTTGAAATAGCGGTCTAACAAGAGTGAGGAGACCCTCGGTCAGATGGATGGCATCATCAGTACAATGATGGCCTTTGTGAGGATGATGCAGGATCAGTCAACACTTTCTCTTGTTTTACATAAAAGTTTGCCCTGAATTGGAGTCAACGGGATGTCAACAAACTAAAAGGACAGTATTCCATGCTGTGAATGTCCAATTTTGGTGATTATGATTTGCTAAAAACACTATTTGGTGTGAACATAAATTTCATTTCTGTGGGATAAATACCCAAGAGTTCAACTGTTGGACCATATGATAGTTGTATGTTTAGTGTTTAAAGAAGCTACCAAAATATTTTCCAGAATCACACTTTTTCTTTTTAAAATTTCTATCCATACATTCATCCATTGTGCCAAACACATATGTACATTTGTTGCCTTTATCATTCTCAAAACATTTGCTTTCTACTTGGGTCCTTGGTATCAGTTTCTGGTTCCCTGCTTCTTGTTGGTACCTTGCATTCATATCTTGGGGCACCAGGTGAAAGTCTGGTCCCTCTTTCCCTATGGAGATATAAGCAATATCCTCTCCTTGGGTGGGTTAGTGCCCAATTCTCCAGCTACCAATTTCTTTTTTCTTTTTCTTTCCCACCAATCTCCTTTTAGTTGGTTGCCATATGTATCCCTGGATTTGGTCTATCCCCTGCCATACTATCTGGATCTCACCCCAGAAATGTTTGTACACCAAAACTTTTTCCCTATGCCCCTTTTGCAATTTTTTTTAAAGCTTACATCAGCGGACTCATATTATACTTGTCCTTTTGCCCTTGGCTTACTTTGTTTAGCATATTTTCCTACAGTTCTTCCCATGTGGACATATGCTTTATGCATCCATCTCTGCTTTTTAGTGTAGTACTCCACTGTATACATGTCCCACAGTGTTCTAATCCATTTGTCTGTCGATGGAAATTTGGGCAGTTTTCAACTCTTTGCAATTGTGAATTGTGCTGCAACGAACATTGGAGTACAGATATCTGACTGTGGTTTGTTTCTTGCCTCTTCTGGATATATGTCCAGTAAGAGGATTGCTGGTTGTATGGTAGCTCAGTTTCCATCTATTTTAGATATCGCCAAATCAACTTCCATAGTTACTATGTATACCTATAGGTCCACCAGCGGTGGATGAGAGTTTCTGTCTCATCACAGCCCCTCCAAAATGATTGCTTTCTGATTTTTTGAATTGGGCTATCTTTGAGGGTGTTAGTTGATATCTCGTTTTAATTTGCATATCTCTTAGGCTAATGATTGGGACATTTTCTCATCTGTTTATTGGCCATTTGAATTTCTGCCCCTGTGAAACTTCTGTCCTTTGCCCAACCCCCCCCCCCCCCCCCAGTGGGCAACTTGTTTTTTCCTTTTGGGAAGGTAGCAGAGTATTATAGATTTTAGTAATAAAGCCTTTGTCTGATGTGTCATTGCTAAAGAGGTTTTCCCAGTCTGTGGATTCTCTTATTAATCTCTTGGTGAATTCTTTCAATATTCACAGGTGTTTCATCTTCTGTATGTACCACTTGTCAATTTGTGACTCATCTGTGTTTGTGGCCTTACCTAGTTCTGATAGCCTAGGCTTTCCCTATACCAATTCCCTCAGGTTGGTCCCAATTCTCTCTTTGATGGCCCTAATAATTTGGGGGTTTGCTCAAAGGCTGTGATCTACCTTGAGTTTATTCTTGTGCATGGAAAAAGATAAGGAGTTCTCTGCTAATTTGGGACTTCTTCCATCTTCATATGAAAAAAGAAATGGAAAAAATAATTAAAAAATTTTCCCATTTCTTTGAAGAAGGATGAGGGTAATTATTTTGGGATTGCATTAAACTTACACAGTGCCTTAGGCAGAACTGACATATTTGTTATATTGAGTCTTCCAATCCATGAGCATGGACTATTCTTCCAATTGTTAAAGTCACTCTTGGTTTCTTTTAATAATGTTCTACAGTTTTCCTCACATAAATCTTTAGTTCTTTTAGTCAGGTATATCCCTAGATATTTCCATTTCTGCTTGGCTATTGTGAAGGGTACCATCTTTGGGATCTTTCTTCTATGGTCTTATCTAATATGTATAGCACTCTGATAGACTTCTGTTTGTTCATCTTGTATCTTGTCACTCTGCCATATTCCTCTATTGCTTCTAGTACTCCTCTTATGGAGCTTTTGGGAGTTTCTTTTTCTTTTAAAAATCATTTTATTGGGACTCATGCATCATTTTTCACAATACATAAATACATGTATCATGTCAAGCATCTTTACATGCCTGCAGCCATCATCATTCTCCAAACATCTGCTTTTCCACTTGTGCCCTTTACATCAGCTTCTCATCCTTTCCCCTCCATCTTTGTTCCCCCTCCCCCACCAACCCTCAATACTTTATAAATTATTATTGTTCCTGTGGGATCCTTTTCTGGTTTCAGTACCAGAGTTATACTAACTTCAAAGAAGGAGTTCTGGAGCTTGCTGTCTTTTTCTATATTTTGAAAGAGTTTATGTAGGGTTGATGTCAGTTATTCCATGAATGCTTGATAGAATTCTCCAGGAAGTCATCTGATCCAGGAGATTCTCTTGTTGGTAATCCCTTGATTACCTGGTCTATTTCTTCCATTGTTATGGGTCTATTAAGATTCTTGATGTCCATTGGGAATAGCCTAGGGAGGGATAATTTTTCCCTTTGTGCATGTTTTCCAAATTGTTGAATTTATTGGCATATAGTCCTTTTTAGTCCTGTATAATTATCCTTTTGATTTCATTAAGGTCTGTTGTAATGTCTGCTCTTTCATGCCTCATTCTTGCTATTGAAGTTTGTTCTCTCTTTTTTTGGTTATATTTACAAGCGGACTGTTGATTCTGCTTATCCTTTCAAAGAACCAACATTTAGCAGCAATAATTTTCCCATAATTTTCTTAATCTCCCTCTCCTGAATATCAATCCTGATTTTTATTATTTCTTTTCTTTTGCTATTAGGATCGCCTCTGTTGCCTCTGTTGCCTCTAGTTGCTATCAAGTTTGTACCGGCATATCAGACACAAGTCTCTCTTCCTTATTCACATGTTTATTGCTATGAAAAGTATAAATTCAAAGCATTTATTGCTATGAAACTTTCTCTGATAACTGCCTTTGCTGTATCATAAGTTTTGGTATGTTGTGTTCTCATTCTCATTTGTTTCTAGAAATTTCCTAATTTCATCTTTGATCTGGGATGGTCACTCCCTTTGTAATAGAGAGTTATTTGTTCTCTAATTGCTTGCTCTTGTTTCTTCATCTTCCTTTTTAAAATTTAAGCCTTAAGGCACAGTGGTCAAAAAGAGTGATCTGTATGATATCAGCGTGCTTAGATTTATGCAGATTCACCTTATGTCCCAGTAAGTGGTCTATCTTTGAATATGTGCCCTTTGGGCTTGAAAAGAATGTGAATGTTTTGTATTGGGGTGAAGAGCTCTGTAAATATCTATCAGGTTAAATTGTCTAATTTTTGTGTTTAGATCTCTCACCTTGTGAGTTTCTTTCCCTCTGAAGTCACCCATTATAATTGTTGAGGCTGTGATTTCTTTTTTCATCTTTTGGACTGTTTGGTTTGTGTATTCAGCAGGGGAATATATGTTTCAAATGCTTATTGGTTCATTGTCTACCCTTCCCTTGAGCATTATATTGTGTCCTCCCTTATGTCTTTTTATGGCTTGCACTTTGAGGTCAGTTTTATCTGAGATTAGAATTGCTACCCCTGCTTTATTTGAATTGTTGTTTGCTTGGTATACCTTTCTCCAGCCTTTGATTTTCAGTTTATTTTTGTCTGTAGTCTTGAGTTGTGTCTCCTATAGACAGCAGATTGATGGGTTGTGTTTTCTAAGTCAGTCTACTAGCCTCAGTCTTTTAATGCTTGAGTTCAGTCCACTGATATTCATGGTTATTATCTCCATCTGTGGATTCTGTGATGTCATCTGATACATTTTGTGTTAGGTGTTTTCCTACCTCCCTTTCTTATCAGTGGTGTGTGTGTGTGTGAGTGTGTGTGTGTGCGTGCGTGCATTTCATCCTTGACCTCTTTTTACCCTTAAACCAATGCAATCTTAAGTCTTTGTTGCACTCTGGTTGAGGCTGTTCTCTGTGGCCATCTCTTATTTATGATTGGTGAGTGCTGTTCTTCTGCCCATATGGGGTTGGCAAGAATCTTTTGTTGGCCTGGGTGTCCTCTATCATATTTTTTGTGTGTTTTAGCTTCTCTGGGAAAACTCTTACCTCTCCATCTATCTTGATAGATAATTTGGTTGGGTAGAGTATTCTTGGATTTGTGTTATTTTCCTTCAAATTTTGAAATATATTACTCCACTCTCTTCTTCATGGTGTCCACTGATAGGTGGGAGCATATTCTTACTAGAGAACCTTTATATGTGACTGCTTGTTTTTCCCTAGGTGTTCTCATGATTTTCTTCCTTTTCTTCAAAGTTGGATTGTTTAACTATTCTGTGTCTTTGTGACTTCTTGAGATTCAGTCTAGCTGGAGTTCATTTCATCTCCTGAATGGTTGCCTGATTTTCATTCATGAAACTGGGGAAGTTTTCCTCCAAGAATTCTTTGAGTATTGTTGCAGATGACTTCTTTGTTGTATTTTCCTTCCATAATCCAATTGTTTTGAAATTGTTCCTCTTCATAGCATCAGTCATAGCTCTTAGGTTTTCTTCAGCTTCTCTGATGATCTTTTTATATTTTAGTTCCCATTTGTTAAAGTCTGCTTGACTCTCCTGTAGGTTACTGGTGCAGTTCTCTGCCTTCTCCAGTTGATTGGCAAAATCCGTGAGTCTGCTATTGTTTTTTGTGATCTTATCCCTAAACTTTTGATTTTCCCTTTGGTGTATGGTCTTTATCTCCTCTATAATGCCATCCCTTTTTTGTATTGTTTTCCTCATATCCCGTATGATTCCAAGCAGCATTCTGAAAATTTTCCTCTGTGGCAAATCAATGTCTGCTTCTTCTAAGCACATTGTTAGGTTCAGGACATCTTCTGCCATTGCTTTTTATTTCTCCTGTGTTTGTTGTTGTTGTTGTTGAGGTATTTGGAGCTGCTTGCTGCTTGCATTGCATGTTTTAGAGGAACCAGGTGCCATTTTCCAGGGAGTTGAAGAACACTGACTCTCTCTGGGAGACTCATAGGAATGTTTCTTTGAACTACCTCCAGCAAATATCACTATGGAATTGGCCTACCACTTTATCCTCCTGTGGATTCACTCTTTCCCTAGTTAGCCTGTTATTTGGTGGACAAGTTGGATAGTCCTCTTATGGGACGCTGGGAGGATGGTTGTGGACCCACGAGGATCGTACTGAACTGGGAGATCTCATAAGAAGTCGTGATGATGTGGCTCATGGCAGCATGAGGCATCCACAGAGGTTATGCAGGAGTTCCTGCTGCAATGGGACTGTCACAGAAGGCTGGTGTGTTATCTGCTTTGGTGTGGAGCGCAGTGAGTGGTGGTTGTAATTGTCCTGGCCAGGTAGATCACTGCGGAGGTTGGACAGAGGTTCCTGCACCAGCGTGGAACATTGGTGAGTGTTGGCCAACCTATCTTAGGCCTGGTGAGGCACTACAGCAAGTGGGAGAAAGTTCCCTTGGTTACTTGGGACCACAGAGGATGAGTAGGCACTCCCTCAGCTGAAGAAGGTGGGTGTGAGTCCCACCAAAAGAAGTTGGGCGTGATATCCTCTGGTGGAAGATGGGTGGGATTTCTCCTGCCTCAGGTTATGCTGCAGAGGGTGGAGTTCTGCCAGCTGGGTGGAGAGCAGGCATAAATGTCCTAGGCTCAGGGAAGTGGTCTGAAGATCAACAGTCGTGTGTGAGAGCAAAGGGAAGAGAAAAATAAAAAAAAAAGAAAAGTAAAAGAACAAGATTAAGTCTTCATAGACTGTGGGGTGAGAGGGAGGAGAGAGACAAACAAAGGTGACAATACAGTTTAGCCCTGATCCATGTCCATGGGGCTGCAGGGATTTAATCCCTGCCCTGGGGCAGTGGAAAACTGTGGCTGTGTTGAGATAAAGCCGCTGTGTTCCTCCTACAACGCGACAGTGTGGAATTTTCTTCTTAGTACCCCTCCTGCTCTGATTTATGTGGAATCCCTCTTGTATGTGTTTCTCAGCCTCCATCTTTCCAGAAGTCTCCCATGCTACTATTTTCTATTCCTACCAACAATGTACAAGTGATACAGTTTCTCTGCATCTACACAATAACTAGTGTTGGTTTAATTATTTTATTTTAGACATTCTCATAGGTAGTAGTCATGCTTCATTGTAATTTTAATTTGCATTTCTCCAATGGCTAATGGATGAGCATCTTTTCATGTCTACTTCCTTTGTCCCACTCATATATGTATTTATTCTTCACCAATACCACATAGCCTTGAGTACTGCAACTAGTAAGAACTTTTAAAATTGGATACATTGATTTCCCCTAATTCTCTTTTTTTCAGAATAGCTTTTGCCTGTTTTTAATAAATTTTAGAATAATTTATCTATATCTAGAGGTGAAGGAATTTGTTAAGAATGAAGCCTGTGTATTCTTTAGGAAGAACTGACAATTCTACTGCTGAGTCTTTCACTCCATGAAAATACAGGTCTACCCCATGTTAACTTAGATCTCGCTTTACTTCTTTCATCAATGTTTTGTAGTATCCCACATAAGACTTCTATGCATATTTTGTTAGGCTTATATCTGTATACCTTATTTCCTGAGCGTTTGGAAAGGGGGCTATATTAAAATTTTGAGTCTATGAGTCACAGCCGCAGTGATCTACAGCGGCAGTTCTACCCTGCCCTGCAAGGTTGTCCTGAGGCAAAATCGACTCAGTCACAGTGAGCGAGCAACATGCTTACTGCTAATAAGAATAAGCATCATTATTTTAATATTTACCTATATCTTGTGACTTCACTAAACTCAGTAGATAGTCCTAAGAATTATCTACATAATCATGTTATCTGAAAATAAGTTTAATTTCCTTCTTACTGATCTCTGTGTACCTTTTCTTTCTTCCGATGTTATATGCCAAGAGTCCCCATCATAACTTTGAATGCAAGCAGTGAAAGCATTGTTACTGCCTTGTTCAGGATGTGTGAGTGTGCTTGTGTGCGAGTGTCTGGGGCTGGAGTAGGAGGTAGTCAAATTTTGCCATTAGGTATAATGTTATGTATATTTATTTTCCTTTGGTAGACCTTCCCTATTGAGTTTCCATTCTATTCTATTATTTTTTATATGAGTTCCTATCATGAGTGCTTGTTAAATATTGTCACATTCTTTATCTTCAGCAACTAATATAATCATTTAACATTTCTTCTTTAGGTTCTTTAGGCTCCAGGTGTGATAGTGGATTACAAGGTGGGTTGATGTTTGACAGACCAGTTGTTTGAATTGACGAGACACTCCACAAAAGAAAGATGGCGCTGCCTGCTGCCTGTAAAGATCTACTGTCTCAGAAACCCAAAGGGACAGGTGTCTTCTGTCCCATAGTGTCACTTTGAATTGGAATCAAGTGGGTGGCAAAGAGCTTAGGTTTGACTTATACTGATCAATCATGGTTAGGTAATTTTTGAACATTGCATATCAATAAATCCTATTTACTTACATATTGTCCAACAATTTTATACCTGTGTTCTTGCTTTTCTGGCTTTTATTACACGCCCCCTGACTCCCACCCCTAGTACCAAGGCCCCCTCCCCTTAAGTGTCAGCATTCTCTCTACTATTTTCTGGAAAAGATTGTGTAGAATTGGTGCTGCATTATACAAAAATTATCACAGTCTAGGTTGGTGGCCTTTTATCAGTCAAGCGAAGTGTAGAAACCTTTCTTTCTCTTATGTCCTTTGGTCCTCCATGTTTATCATTGTATGAAATGCATTCTCCATTTACAATTAGAACAACATCATATCATGCTATGGTTTTTGTTTCCACCTTCAAACATAGTTTGGAAAACTTAAGATGGAGTATTTACTTGCATTTTGATTTGCGCTGTTCTTTTCTCTTTCCTGATGTTTAAAAATTCTTTCTTTATAATTTCCTTTCTGTGAAAGATCTTCCATTGGCTTTTAAATTTTTTTCTTCTTTTTCTTTTAGGGTAGGTTGGGTGGGAACAAGTTCTCTTAGTTTTTATTCATCTGACAATATCTTGATTTTCTCATAATTCTCTATATTATTTTATTGTGCTATAGGAGGAAGTTTATGCAGTAAAATAATTTTTCAGCCAATAACGTATACAACTTTCATTTGGCATGAATTTAGTTGCCATTTCCTCTATTCAGCAGCACTCTCTGGACCTCCCATAGCTATTCGTTTTTCTTTCCTGCCCCACCTGCCTCCTGAAGCTGTTTTTGATCAATGCTGCCTTCTTTGTTCTCCTAGGATTAATTGTGGAGAAGATGTTTCTTAGGCTATTTTCACTGGATGGAGAATTCTAAGCTGACAATTATTTTCTTCCAGCCCTTGAAAAGTGTGCCACTCTCCCTGTCCTTTCTGATTTAAAGTGAAAAATGTGAATTATTTTTTTCTTGGTAGGTGCAATGTACCATCTCTTGCTGCTTTCAATATTTTCTGCAGCTTTTCAAATTTGAGTTTTTGATTTTTAGTCACAAAGGTCCTGAGATTATGTTCTCTTCTTTTTCTAAATTTTCTTTTCGCTATTTAGATTTGGTAAAGAGCCTTGGCGTAGTACTGGGCTATGCTGTAATTGTTGTTATGTAGTCATTGTTATTATTTTATTAACATTAAATTAGACAAATGAGTGGACTTCCTTTGGACACTTAATTCAGGGAGCTGGGTTTGCTTACTCATGAGTTTAAGCAAAGTTTCTTCAGGGGTTGAGGTTTGTAGCAGAGTGGTATGCCCTTTGGGCATTTGTTAGCAGAACGGAAACTTATACTTCCCGGTAAACAACTACCCTGAGCTTTTCTCACAGGCATTACAACTTGTTAACTTCCTTAATAAATTCTTTAATCATGAATATTGTCTGTTCTTAGTAGCCATCGCGATGGATATTAGAACCCAGAGGTAAACTATAGAACACTAATTAAGTCAGTTCAATATTTTACTAAGAAAATAGATATATAAAAGTACACGAAAAGATGCTCAACATCATTAGCCATTTGGAAAACATATACAAAAATTACAATGAACTTTCTCATCACTCCTACAGGGATTTTTTTTTAAGGGAAATGAGCAAAGGTTGGCCAGAATATGAAGGAATTGGAACCCTCTGGCATGACTGGTGAGGATGCGCATCCTCTTTGGAAAGCCCAGTGACTGTAAGAGCGGGCTCATGAAGAACAGAGTGGGAGGATGGTACAGCACCGGGCAAAGTTTCATTCTGTTGTACCAAGGGTTGCTGTCAACTGGAACTGACCCATTGGTACCTAAGAACAATGACATTACATGTCTTGTCTAAACTCTCTTTTTAACTGAATTTCTTTGACACCATTCTGACAGGGAACGGGGACCCCCACTGCAGCACTGCTGGGTGTAGAGGAAGTCCGGATGCCCTACTTTGTCTCTGTTGGTGCTGGGGGAGCTCTCCTCTTACGGCCACCGGCTCAGAGTGAGAAACCACTGAGGGATTCTCAGACTGACTGTTTATCAGAGTAGGAAGTCAAGTCTTTCTCCCAAGGACCTGCTGGTGGTTTACAGCTGCCGACCATGGCACTGCAGCCCAACGGGCAACCACTACAGAACAAGGGCTCCTCGGCACTCTTCTATCAGTGCACTGCAGTGGGAATTATTGCTTCCCACGAGGCTTTCACTGATTCTCCTAGGGAGGAGAGGGCAAAGTGCTTTGTTACTGCTTCCCACATGGCCTCTCCTGGCACCTCAGGGGTGGCTTTGTGATGGCCGGTGATGATGAAAGCCCCGACTCTCCACTATGTCTCATGATTAGAAGAGTGGAAGTCCAGACTCCTCGATGCTCTCCACGAACATCACCCTGGTGGTGACTCCTAGAGAGTGAAACCCATGCCTCTCCACCGAATGATTGCTGCATAGTGTACAGATAGAACAGTAGTCTTAGTTTTGGGTTTTGTAGTTACTTAGAGCTGGGATTCTCAAAGTTTTTCCATTTGTCACCCCTTTTCACATGAGAAATTTGCAACACCGACAAGCACTGCCAGAAACACCTCAGACTCACGACACATTTGATTTTTGAATTACATTTTTATTGTTTACCTTCAGAAACTTTTACTGCTGCCAAAATTTTCATGACTTACATGATCCCCTGTGGGGTCCAGACCCCATTTTAAGAGTTTAAGTGGTTTGGGCTTAAAGCAGCGAGCTACTGTCTAAAAGTTTTAGATTTCCTACTGATTCTTGACATTTGATTAGAAAGGGCTGGCATTTCTGGACTTCAAAATTTTATTTATTTATTCAGTTTGGCCTTTCTTCATCTTTAATTCTAGAATATATGAAGCAAAAGAGCAATCCAAGGAACTTCTCTTTGTGTTGTTCCTCAAAGGTCCCTAATTGGTGTTCATGCCTTTCTCTCCATCCTTTCAAGGCTTCTTGCAGTCATTTTGTGTACAATAGTTAGGGTTTTACTTGTACTTAGTGAACTAGTGGAAGTTATGTCTGGTCTCCTCCATCTTCCTGGAAGAGAAAATCTCTTAAAATGGAAATTTTAGTTCAAATATTAAATCTCTTTTGCTCAGGAAGTCCTTCGGCAGTCTAGCCATAGTTTTAGCTATTTCAATTCGTCTTTGGTCCCTCTCTCACATTTTCCTCCAGAGACTAAGTGTAACGCCGAACTAACCAAGTCCACTGCTGTGGAATTGGTTTCTACTCCCAGTGACCCTGCAGGACAGAATAGACATGCTCTGCGGTGTTTCCAGGGCTGCGTTTTTATGAAAGCAGACTGCCTCGTCTTTCTCTTTCTGGGTGGCTGAGGGGCTTGAACAACTGATCTTTCCGAGAGCAGCTGAGTGCCCCGCCAGTGATTTTTCAAGAACAAGTATCCCAAACCAAATCAGACTCATTGCCACCGAGTGCGGTGTGACTCACAGCATCCCTGTAGGGCAGGGTCGAATTGCCTCTGTGGTTCCCTAGCCTGTAACTCGGTGTAGCGGGTTAGACGTTGGGCAGCTAATCACAAGGTCAGCAGTTGGAACCCACCAGCTATTCTGCAGGAGAAAGACAAGACTTTCTACTCCAGTAAAGCATGACTATAGTTGAGGCTAGTGGAGAGCAGAAGTTGCAGTATATTTTATGGTACTTTCACAGTTGTAATTTAAACAGACTCTGGATTCTTCAATATAGTACTTCACTTAGTAATTATTCATCAATTCTGTTAGGGAAGATGGCATTATAAGTAATAACATGGATTTTTTTGCCTGCTAGGTAATGCAGAAGACTATTTTACATCTAAACAGTATTGAAGTTGCTCACAAGGGACAGATAATTTAATATTGACACAAACTTAAATAAATTGAAAAGGCATAAGTCAGAGTAATGAGATTCATAAAGCTGTTAATATTAATGTAAGATCCTTTTGGGAAGCATGGTATAAAAATCAAAGAAACCAGAAACTCTAGATGTGGATGACGAGACTCTTCATGATTTTAGAAAATGGTTACTTTGTTCAGTCTTTTCTAGTCAGAGCCTGCTATCCTGTGTCCTTGGATAATGTGCACAGGTATTTCATCCCATCAGCACAAAGTGGAATATAGAACCCTGACTATGAAAGGTTGAACTCTATTTAGAACACACATATTTCAGTTTTTGCATGTAAGGGATAGAGAAAGTATTAAAATTTATTTCTGTAGTTAAAAAACAAGTTCTGAAATTTAAAAAGTAGGAAGAATCCAGAGAGACACTATTTTCTGAAATAATGACCCTAGACATTTACTAATAAGAAATTAATGTTTGTTACATACACACATATATGTCTGTTTGCATGTATGGAAACCACATAAATGCATGTGAATACTGCCAAAATAGAGGAGTTGTAGCATTTCCTTTAATACCATTGAAGGACAGGTTGAAGAAGCATATGCTAAATAGATCATCATGAATCTTGAATGTTCAAAAGAATAAGCTTCGAAACTGGATAGAGACAAATTATGAAACAAGCTGCCCTTCATACAGTCTCATAGTTTCTGAGACTGTAAATTTTCACAGGAGCAGACAGCCTCTTATTTCTTTGGCAAAGTGACTTGTGGGCTTGAACTGTCAATCTTTCAGGTAGCAGTCCAGTTCATACCAGATAGCACCACTAGACAAACTAGTCATGAGGAAAAAAAGATTTAATAGTAGGCATGAGCAAAATATTCTAAGGTAGTCTTTAGAATAGTATTTGAAGAAGATCTGAAACTCCATTGTCATGGTTTGGATGTAAGCCTGAGCTTTCTCACTTGGATAAAAATTGAATACAAATTCCAGTTGCCAAATTTCTTTTCTTCTTTTTCTATGTCATGTTGGGGGAAAGACATTGACTGATTTGAAAAAATGGGAAGAGGCCAGTTGACTTTTCCTAAAAAAGATTGTCTGGAAGAAAAGAGTTAAATTTAGTCAGCCAGGCAAACTGTATATGCCATTGTGTCAGTGCACTATTCATCTAAATTTAATTTTCTACATTATTTTTAGAGGCTTCTCTTATTCAATACATGCAAACTGTCACAAAAACAGAGAGAGATGAACAATGAATTATGCTTGCTAATTTTTGTCCCATGAACTTCTTTGACCTCTAACCCAACGGTTGGTGGATTGAAAGTATGTTCTGAATAGAAGGAGTCCTGGTGGCAACAGCTAAGCATCAGCTGCTAACTGAAGGGTTGGAGGCTCGGACCCACCCAGTAGTTTCATAGAAGAAAGGACTGTCCCTCTGTTCTTATAAATACGATGATCTGGAGAATCCCCAGGGGCAATTCTCTTCTGCCACAGGAGGCAGACAGGAGTCGACTACAGGCACAATCAGTTCAGTGCACCCACCAGCAACAACATGACCTCATAAAGCTTTGTGACATGGAGAGAGCATGTGTGTGAGAGCTCTCCACCATCTCTGCTGTGGGCTCCTTGTCTCAAAGCCATTTGTTCCCAACATTCCTTTCAAGTTAGTATTCTAACTCCATAGTAAGCTGCAGCATTTCTACAAGGCTTGCACATCACTGCACCCTCTTTTGTCCTGCCATGTCTGGTGGTCATGTGCTTATGTTAATTTCATGATTGAGATGTAGGGGTGGAATCTAGCCTACTAATCTGGAGATAGTCATTGGGTAGCCAATGAGGCCTCTGTGTGGGCCTGGCTTTCTCCTGATACGTCTGGGGAATCTTACGATATTTCCCTCTTGGAGATGAAAAGCTATCTCCCCAGTTGTTGGGAGTTAATCTTAGAGATGGCAAACTACAGACAAGACAAGATGGCAGTGTCCCAGGAGCAGGAGGAGCAGGAGGAGAAGCCACACGGCCTTGATCTGATAGAACCAGACCTCTGAAGCTGGTGAAGCCATGTGAAGATCCCTGCCAGCGCTGAGTTGCTTCTACCACCACTGGATGCTGTTGATAGACCCTGAGCCCTGGAAGCAAGGAGCCATGGGGAGACCCCTGCCAGCACTGGGATTCTGCTCCCACTGACCTGTGACTTCATGAGTCGGAAGGAGACATAGACTGGTATCGGGCATATGGGTTAACATGGGACTGATGACTTTGAACTGGACTGAGTTTGGATGCTTTCTTAATGTCGTATTCCTCTGTATATAAGCCACAGCCTTATATCCATATGAAAGTCTATGAATTTTTTCCTCTAGTCTACCCGGGCTAACACACCATGCCACTTAACCTTTCTATGTCAAAATTGAAGTCCACACATTTGTTCACAGTTATTTTATGTATCACATTCAATACAGCGTGTATTGAATGAACTTTCCTGAAGGCACAGCCACTATGGGAACCGAGCCAAGCATGCACACTGATTTCTGTCACACCAGTTTCAAGACAATGAGTGATGAAGAGAGGGAGACCAGAAAAACAAATTCAAGAGAATGGAAAAGGGAGAGAAATGTCTCCCTGTCAAGGATAAGAGAGGCTATGTATGAAGAAAGTTCTGTTGGATTTAGGGTTTTTTAACAACTAATCTTAAATTATTTAAATTATAAAAAAAGTTCTTGCAGCAATTGGGGATGTTCTAATATGAACATGATATTTAATGATGCTGAATTATGGTTAATTTTCTTGGGTAAAACAATGCAGTTCTATGATAAGGATTATTGCACCTAGAGAGAAAGTAGATAAACATTATATAATTCTTAACTAGAATGTTTAAAATTGTCATGATAAGCAGCACTGTTAAAAAACAACACACAAATAAACTCTCTCAAACTCCCTGCCATCGAGTCAATCCTCTGACCCCTAGTGACCCTCTAAGAACCACCCCTGGGGATTTCCTAGGGGAAACTCTTGGAAGCCATTGTTTTGTTTTTGAGTTGGGTTTTGAAGGATGTGTTTACTATGGATGTGTGGGTATGGTTGGGAAATTGTTTTTCAGGGAGAGGAATAAGCAAGACTGAAGCATGAGGTGAAAATGTGAGCTGCTGAACAGACACATGCAAACTCGTGTTGATCAGAACTAGTCACAAACGCATTTTGACAGGACTATAGACAGAGTTCACCACAGCATAGCGCTGGAGGAGGGAGAGAGACAGTAATGATGACACCACGGCTTCTGAGCTGAGTGATTGGAACACCGAGGATGGGAAGAGGGCTGTGGGGGCAAGATTTCGTGATGGTGACTCAGAATTGGAGTCTGGATGTGTTCAGTTTGAGGTGTCTTTCAGACATTCAGGGAGAGGTGTGAAAAGGGAATCGCATCTCTAAGAGTGAAAGTGGGCTGCAGATAGTTTTTGCCTTTCATCTGGTATTTTAGAATCACAGGAATCAATGATGAGTATGAACTAAGAGAGTGAGTATAGACAAAGGGAAGAATATCAAAGTCACTAACAAGGTTTCAGCTGTTAGATGCAGAGAATGTTGGTGCCTCAACAAAAATAGAAAATCTAAGAGGGAAGTTGCAAATGTGATTTGGGACATTGGAATTGGGGTATATAGTTGGAGATGTCTGTTACACAGGGGACAATATCTGTATGCATGTCACTCATTTTCCAAGTTTTTTCTTAGTCTGTACATTGGCAAACTTATTCATGCTCGAATTATCAGTGGCTAGGAGTGTATTGAACATACCCAGCAAAGACAGAATCTCACAGCACACCACTTGCAATGAACAAAATTTTTACTGTGATTTGTATATAGAACCCTCAGCCCCTGTTTTCTAGGGTGTCTCCTCAAAAACCATGTGGGATTGCACATGTCAGGTTGGTGCCTGCAAGTCAGGTCTGACTCCTAATGACCCTGTGTACAATAGACTAAGACGTTGTCTGGATTCCAGCCATCCTCACACTTAGGTTGGAACCCTTTGCTGCAGCCGCTACATCAGTCCATCTCATTGAAGACTTCTCGTTTTTGCTCACCCTCTGCTTTACTCAGCGTGATGTCCTTTTCCAAGAACTTGTCTCTTCTGAAAGCTTGCCCAAAGTTCATGAGACCAGGTCTTGCTCTCTCACTTCTAAGGAGCTTCAGGGCTGTGCTTGTTCCAAGACTTCTTTATTCTGGCATGCATGGTACTTTCAATATTCTTCACCAATCCCCTAATTCAGAAGCATCAATTCATCTTCAGTCATGCTTATTCATTGGCTATTATTAGGAAACCTGCATCTTGCTCCCATATCAACTCACAAAAATCTTTTTTTTTAAACCAATTTATGATCTATTACTTTGGTCTTCAGTTCGCTAGCAGATTAGAAAGCAGGACCTTTGTTGTTAATGATTTCACAGAGATCAGAGAGCTATTGAAGTGGCAAGTTGAAATAGTCTCCATGTTATTCGGTAAATAGTTAGGAATTTTCTGTTTAAAGCCTCTGAAAGTGATCTCAGTTTAGCATGTCCAATCTAATTAATTCTGTAACAACATATTTACATCACCTTTTCAGCATCTTAAAATCTTTCCCATATTTAATTTTTCAAATCTCCAAGCAATCTTTGTAGCTGAGAGGTCATGGGACATTACTGGCTTATAGATTCCTTGACAAGAATAAATCAGAAGCACCATTCCTTAGCTGAGATAAAAATCATGCTCTTTATTTTTGTTTATTATTTTTCTGAATAAATTTGTTAAATGGCTTTGGAGAGTTTTCCACATCCTCTTCTGTGCTTTTCCAGATATATTTATGCTGAAAGATGTATGTGTGTATGAGTGCCTGCACAATATATATTTAATTAATATACACCTCTGCAAAAAGTCCCATTGGTACTGAGGGTTAGATGTTGAGCCATGAACTTTAAAGTTGGTGGTTGAAACCCACCAGTTTCTTTGTGTGAAAACCACAAAAATTTTCTTCTTCTAAAAGGTCTTGGGAATCCTACATAGAGTCACCATGAGTGAAAATAGACCCAGTTACAGCAGGCTTGGTTTTTATGGGTTCTCTAGCTCTGTAAATCATACACTTCCACTACACCCCCTTCATGTTTAATGTGTTGGCTGTTGCTTGATATATTGATAATTATGTCTCCCTGAAAGTTTTCTGCTTTCCTACTTAACATTCAGTAAATAGACAACACTGAGTACTCGGTGGAGAAAAAGCAGCACTTAGCTTGAAGGTGAGCATAAATGAATTACTAGAGTGTGATGAGTGAAAAAGAGGGTGAGATCTTCAATGAGACGATTTCCTTGGGCAGCATGTTTGTCTTTCAGAAAGTTAGGTCAATACAAACCGTCCCTCGTGATGTCCAAAGAGAAAGAACGCCACTTTGTCGTAGTTAGCAATAATTGTCTACATATAACCTCCTCTGTGGGGTACTGACAATGGGGAAGTGGGCAAAGGGAGACTTGAACAGCGTTCGACAAGACAAACTTAAAATAGTTTATAAATTGTCAAGGGTTCATGAGAGAGGGGGGAAGCATGTGGAAAAACGGGGCGCCAATACCAGGGGCTTAAGTGGAAAGAAAGTGTTTTGAGAATGATGATGACATGAAAGATACACACGTGCTTGACATACAATGGATGTATGGAGCTAAGAGTTGTTTGAGCCCCCAATAAAATGATTTTTTACAAAAGGAACCATAATGGATTTACTTGATTTTTCAATTTCTAAAATAAGTCAATATAATCATTTAAAAGTCACTCATTTAGGATGCTAGTTATTTGTTATTCTGTGTTACAAGAAAGTATACATTTTTTCTCTTTTTTGCTAAAATGTATTTCATTGAATAAAGCTACAGTTGTCTCAAGCAAGAGTCAAACTGACAGTATTACTTCTTCCTCATGAACAAAAAGCCCTGAATTACTAATCAAAAGAACAGCAATAACTAAATGCCATGGTTAGGGGGTTTATCTGCACAATAACTCAGCTAAAAAAAGCTATCATTAACCTATTCTTACAGATTGATTGGAATTTGAATACTGACTGTGTCAGGCAGGGTTCTCTTAGAGAAATAAAATTCAGGACACTAGTAATTATTTTTATATATTTATATATAAAGAGAAAAGTATATAAGATAAAAAGAGAAAAAGTTAACTATAATACAATACAGGTTGCTCAGTGCAACTCACTAGAAAAAGTTAACTATAATACAATACAGGTTGCTCAGTGCAACTCACTGGAGTCCTCTGTAGAGCAATCCAGGCTATTGGTTACAGGCAGCAAACGGCAGAGCAACAGTCACCAACTATCAGCCAGATGACAGAGTCCAACAGTCCCCAGCTCAAGAGATGTATATCTCAGGAGCGTGGCGAAGCAGGGCTTGAAGGAT